>OX235262.1:22791617-23048861 GCA_944472135.2 Trichobilharzia regenti | reverse complement strand
ACCTTTCCTCCAGTCAGTAGGCACCTTTCCCTCCTTCCAGACCTTTTGCAATAATGGAGTCAGCATGTCTGCTGTCGTCTCTGGGTCTGCTTTCAGTGCTTCAGGGGGTATTCCATCTGGTCCGGCTGCTTTTCCAGCTTTCAGAAGTTTGATTGCGTTCAAGACTTCAGCTCTCGTTGGAGGATTGGTGTCAACTTGCAGTTGTGTGCGCGCTGTTGTTGGTATTTCTGGACGGGTTGCAGGTGATGGTCGGTTCAAGAGTCCTTTGAAGTGATCCGCCCATTGTTTAATCTGTTTTTCTTCCTTGGTAAGTGGGTTCCCTTGGCTGTCTTTTATAGGTTTCGCTTGTGTTGGTCTCTTCCCGGATAGAGATTTGGTTATCTGATATAGTGTCCTCAGGTCCCTTTTGCCTGCTGCCTTTTCAGCTTCAGTAGCTAGATTGTCGTAGAATCGTCTTTTGTCCTTCCTAGCACTTTTCTTCACTTCTTTGTCCAATGCTTTGTAAGTTGAGCTCATCGTCTCCTTCTCCTGTCCGTCCTTGCATTGAATCATTTTCTCTTTCACCATTCTCCTCTCTTCTATTAATTTCCAAGTGTCCGTTGAGAGCCATTCCTTGTCTTGTCTCTTCTTTCTTCCTAGAACCGTTGAACACGTTTCGTTGAGAATCGCCTTCAGAGACTTCCAATGTTCTTCCACGCATGATTCTTCAGTGCTGTCGCGTAGTGTTTCCTGCTTTGCTCTGACAGTTGCAGTGAAAGTGTCTTTTGTGGTTGTGTCCTTCAGTAATTGAGTGTTGAACTTGCATTGTGGCCTATCCCCAGCTATCCTCGAGGCTTTTAGTTTCACCTTGAAAGTCCCTTCTACTAGATAGTGGTCTGAACCCACATCTGCTCCTCTCCTTGACCTTGTGTCCAGTAGGCTCCGTCTCCACTTTCTTGAAATTGAGATGAAGTCTATTTGGTTCTTGGTGTTTCCATCTGGTGAAATCCATGTCGTCTTGTGTATATCCTTGTGTTTGAACACACTGCCACCAATCACCAAATCATTGAAGGCGCAGAAGTCTGAGAAGAGTTCACCATTGTCGTTCATTTCGTCGAGGGCCTCACGACCCATGGTGAGTTCTCTTCCTGTGTTGTCTCCTCCCAGCTTCGCATTCATGTCGCCCATCAGGATTTTGATATCGCCATTTGGGACGTTGTCCATTATTGCTTGTAGTTGTCTGTAGAACGCCTCCTTCTTCTCTTGTTCTGAGACGTTTGTAGGCGCATAGCATTGAATGACTGTAACTTTCCTTCCTTTTGAGTTGAACCTGGCTGTCATTATCCTGGAGGAGATTGGTTCCCACTGCATGAGAGCTTTGGTTGCTGTTGGTGACATCATGATGGCCACTCCCTCGGTGTGCTCATGGTTGTCCTCTGGGTGGCCGGAATAGATTACTGTCTCTCCAGTAGGTAGTTGGCACCTTCCAGTTCCGTTCCATCTGCTCTCGCAGATTCCCAACACTTCTATTCTGTACCTTCTCATTTCAGCGGCTATCTGGGCAGCCTTTCCAGTTTCGTACATTGTGCGAACATTCCAGGTACCCATCCTTACTTTTGCTTTCATCGAAAGAAGGCACATTGGCTGACTGGCTTCCCGAAGGCTGCTTTCACCAGCCTGCGTCATTTCACTTCCCCGATTCCAGCGAAAAGTAAGGCTATTGCTTATTTTTTTAGAATGTTTAATATATTTATTCGTTGAAGTTTCTGTAGCGATTTGGTTGTTTTACAGGGGTGGAGTTGCTAGCACCACGCCCCAACTCTTCCTCTTTACCCGGGCTTGGGACCGGCAAGAAAACTAGTAAGCTAGTAGCCTAGCAAGCTAGTATCTGGCGAGGTTCACTTTGCATAAGTTAACACAATTTGTTTGTATCCTTGATATCGGTCTGTGGCGCATCTTTTAATCTGTTAGCTTAGTATCCCAAAATTTAAATAGAAAATAAAATACCAAATCAGTTTAGTTACGGGAAGAATATTTTAAAGTTTCGTTACTTGGGTTTACAAAGATCCAAAAGCCACAATAAACGTAATAGACTCCAGAGGTACTACGGGAAGACTGCTCCAATACTAATTCTCCGATGTTGACGTTGCCGGAGGTCGGCCAAAGTACGTAGGAAGAAACTACGGTTCTCCTGCAAAAATTTGAGATAGAAAGCAGGTGGTTAGAATTGATCGACGGCAGACGAGATGGTGGAGAAGAGGGAGAGTCGAAGGCAAAACTATATTTTCATTCAAAACCAGAGGTGCCGATGCGTGTGGAGATGCCGGGGATCGAACCCGGGACCTCTCGCATGTGAAGCGAGCGCTCTACCACTGAGCTATATCCTCACAGAAGATCTTCGATGATTGTAGGGAAATCATTCGAGGCTGTTAAGGGTAATGGTGGTCAATTACAAGACGACTCCAAGGCACTCATTGAGTTTTCGGGTAATCTGTTTACTTACAAGAACTCATTGATTTCGATGAATTGCATGAGTGACCTCAACTCGAGTATTATACCAGAAGTAATAGCAAGACGTCTACCTACTCGACTGCAAAGGAAGTGGGTGAAGATAAGCTCCCGTATGGAGGATGAGGGTATCGAGCCAAAGTTTGATGATATCCTGAAACTGGTAAATACTAGTGTGAATCAATCTATGAGCAAGTTCGCCAGTCTATTACATCTCACCCCTAGAATAGAGCAGTCTGAGGGAGAAACGCACTCATTGATGACGAATAGGCCTCAGAGAGGTGGATATCGAGAAGGCTCTATGGTGTCTAGTAATGCATATAGACATAGTGAGTGTAACAGCTTTTTTGGGACATCCTCAACAGATAAGATACAAGATGCAAGACAAACACGGTTCCAATATCCAATATCGTTTTTACGAGCTAGTATAAACCAATTTGATTTCTTTGTGCTCGCTTCTTGATTGTGAGGTATAGGTTCTTGATCTTCGGTAAACTTCTGCGTAGCTTGTCCCGCCACTCGACTGTCGTAGCTTTGGTTGACTCCAAAGGGAGTAGTGCTGGGATTAATTATATGTGGTTTGTAGTATGAGGTATGTTAAGACTGTTACTACTGTGATTGGAGTTGATCCTTTCGCCAGTTAGTCCTTCGGTATTGTCGACAAGAGAAAAGAGATAGTAATAATAATAATAATAGTAATAATAATAATAGATATAATTAGTGAAGCTATTCAGACTAAGAGACAGAAACGAAAATAGGAAACGTAACAACAGTCAGCTCATGAAGTTTGAAGAATAATATATATATATCGGTAATAGTAATAATAATAAATAATAATAATAGTAATTATAATATTAATAAGTTGTCAGGAGAGTAAGACGGGAGAGAATGTAAAGAAGTAAAATGACGAGTTTAATTATCTACCCTGATTGGTAAATGCGATTTTAAGGAGATAGGCCATTTGGATGCAGTCCTTGTATCGCTGCATGGTTGTCCAGCCTTCGCTTAAAGGCGTCCAAAGACGGTGCCATAGCTACATCTGCCGGTAAGGAATTCCAGGGACGACAAACCCGCAGTGAAAAGAAGTGGGAGCGCACCCGGGTCCTTGCCCTCTGGTGAGCTATCCTTCTGGGATTTCCACGTGGAAGCCTATACCTACTCAATGGCAGAACACCTTTGTTTGGGTGATTCTGGTCATTTGTTATTTTGTAGGCAGTAATCAAATCCCCCCTAAGCCGACGGTAACTAAGTGTGAACAGGCCTAATTTCTTCAGCCTTTCATCATATGGTTTGTTTCGGAGACCAACCACTCCTTTTGTTGCCCGTCGTTGGACTCTTTCCAAGAGGTTGGCATCTCTTCTCAGCATTGGGGGTGCAATAATATTATGCACCTCAAGGTGTGGCCTGACGTATGTTTTGTACAACATTAGAAAGAGCTCAGGAGTGAGTGCACCTAACTGTCTATGCGTAAAGTGTATGACCGCATATGCCCTCGCTACATCCCCTGTGTAATTTACGCTTGTGTCCATTTTTTCCGTTAGAACTAGACCTAAGTCGCGTTCCGACGTTGTGCAGGACAAGCTTTCATTGCACAGGGTGTAACTTGCATTCTGCAGTCTACAGGTGCGCAACTTCACTACTTTGCACTTTTTCAAGTTGAAAGTCATGCCACTGGCCACCGCCCAGTCTTCCAGAAGGTTTAGGTCTTCCTGTAGCCTATCTGAGTCCTCCGGACACTTTATCGCCCTCCATATTTTTACGTCGTCAGCGTACAGGAGAGTCGGGCAGCTCAGACGGCGTGGTAGATCATTGATGAAAATCAAAAACATCAGTGGTCCTAGGATAGAACCCTGCGACACTCCTGATGACGATCTGTGCCAAGATGATCGGACTCGGTTAACCTTAGTGCAAAATTGCCTGTCGGCTAGGTAGTCCTTCAACCATGACAGAAGTGGCTCACCTATGCCTGCCTGGCTTATTTTATGTAGGAGAAGGTCATGGTGAACAGTGTCAAATGCCTTCTCAAAGTCTAGGAAGACCACATGGACTGGTACGTTCAAGTCCCAGCATGATGTCCAGTCGTCCCAAGCTGACAGTAGGTTAGTGACGCAGGATCTGCCTTTTCTGAAACCATGTTGGGCTTCATGCAGTATATTAGTCCTATCGAAATATTCCCTGATGTGGTCGTCAATAATACTTTCCAGTACTTTTGATACCACTGGGAGTAGAGCTACTGGTCTATAGCTAGCAGCGTTTTGCCTGTCCCCACCCTTGAAGATTGGAGAAAGGATGGCTCTTTTCCACTCCCTTGGCAGGGTCCCCGAATCCATTGAGTGTTGGAACAAGTCGCACAGGGGTCTACAGAGAGCCTCGGCGCACTGTTTCAGAACAGATGGCCTGATGTCATCACAACCTGGGGACTTCCCAGGTATGAGTCGCTGTAGCTTCCTTAGTACTATTGCGGGGTTTATTTGGGGAGTAGTCGCTAGGTCTTCCTCCTCTGAAATAGTGGTGCCACCATTTTGGTCCGTAACTGTAATATCCACATTGCTGTTTAGCTGTTTAGCGAAGGCTGAACTGAATGTTTCAGCCATCTCCAGACTAGTGAGATATTGACCGTTTGGGCCTACTAAGGCGCATGCCCCTTGGTTTGTCGGTTTTCTTTCCGACATGAATCGGTACAAGTTTTTAGGGTTTGATAGGAGTTTTTTAGCAAGGTTAGCCTGGAATGACCTTCTGTCCCTCCTAACTCTTGCATTACACCGGTTCCTGAGTTCGAGGTATGCATCATGGTCGGTCTGACTCTTAGATACACGCCACGTAAACCAAGCCCTCCGCTTTGCTTGCAGAATACGTTGCGTGCCTCTCTTCAACCATGACGTCTTTCTCTTAGGCTGTGTTGTGACTAAAGGGACGGTATCCGAGATTGCTGTATGGATAATCTTTTTTACCACTTCCCAGTGTTCATCCACAGATAGGTCGTCCCATGCTAAGGGCCAGTCTGCGTCGGACAAGAGCCTCCGCATTTCAGCATAGTCAGCCTTGCTGTAGCACAGACATGGTCGCGTAACATCCCATTGCAAACGCTCACGGAGGACAAGATCGAAACCTATGACTGCATGGTCACTGCTTCCCAGAGGAGTCATGATCTGGACCTTTTCGACGAGTAGCTGGTCACTAGTTAGAATATAATCTAGTTTTGATGGCTTCGCATTCATGTCACCCATCAGGATTTTGTTATCGCCATTTGGGACGTTGTCCATTATTGCTTGTAGTTGTCTGTAGAACGCCTCCTTCTTCTCTTGTTCTGAGACGTTTGTAGGCGCATAGCATTGAATGACTGTGACTTTCCTTCCTTTTGAGTTGAACATGGCTGTCATTATCCTGGAGGAGATTGGTTCCCACTGCATGAGAGCTTTGGTTGCTGTTGGTGACGTCATGATGACCACTCCCTCGGTGTGCTCATGGTTGTCCTCTGGGTGGCCGGAATAGATTACTGTCTCTCCAGTAGGTAGTTGGCACCTTCCAGTTCCGTTCCATCTGCTCTCGCAGATTCCCAACACTTCTATTCTGTACCTTCTCATTTCAGCGGCTATCTGGGCAGCCTTTCCAGTTTCGTACATTGTGAGAACATTCCAGGTACCCATCCTTACTTTTGATTTCATCGAAAGAAGGCAGGCACATTGGCTGACTGGCTTCCCGAAGGCTAGCTTTCACCAGCCTGCGTCATTTCACTTCCCCGATTCCAGCGAAAAGTAAGGCTATTGCTTATTTTTTTAGAATGTTTAATATATTTATTCGCTGAAGTTTCTGTAGCGATTTGGTTGTTTTACAGGGGTGGAGTTGCTAGCACCACGCCCCAACTCTTCCTCTTTACCCGGGCTTGGGACCGGCAAGAAAACTAGTAAGCTAGTAGCCTAGCAAGCTAGTATCTGGCGAGGTTCACTTTGCATAAGTTAACACAATTTGTTTGTATCCTTGATATCGGTCTGTGGCGCATCTTTTAATCTGTTAGCTTAGTATCCCAAAATTTAAATAGAAAATAAAATACCAAATCAGTTTAGTTACGGGAAGAATATTTTAAAGTTTCGTTACTTGGGTTTACAAAGATCCAAAAGCCACAATAAACGTAATAGACTCCAGAGGTACTACGGGAAGACTGCTCCAATACTAATTCTCCGATGTTGACGTTGCCGGAGGTCGGCCAAAGTACGTAGGAAGAAACTACGGTTCTCCTGCAAAAATTTGAGATAGAAAGCAGGTGGTTAGAATTGATCGACGGCAGACGAGATGGTGGAGAAGAGGGAGAGTCGAAGGCAAAACTATATTTTCATTCAAAACCAGAGGTGCCGATGCGTGTGGAGATGCCGGGGATCGAACCCGGGACCTCTCGCATGTGAAGCGAGCGCTCTACCACTGAGCTATATCCTCACAGAAGATCTTCGATGATTGTAGGGAAATCATTCGAGGCTGTTAAGGGTAATGGTGGTCAATTACAAGACGACTCCAAGGCACTCATTGAGTTTTCGGGTAATCTGTTTACTTACAAGAACTCATTGATTTCGATGAATTGCATGAGTGACCTCAACTCGAGTATTATACCAGAAGTAATAGCAAGACGTCTACCTACTCGACTGCAAAGGAAGTGGGTGAAGATAAGCTCCCGTATGGAGGATGAGGGTATCGAGCCAAAGTTTGATGATATCCTGAAACTGGTAAATACTAGTGTGAATCAATCTATGAGCAAGTTCGCCAGTCTATTACATCTCACCCCTAGAATAGAGCAGTCTGAGGGAGAAACGCACTCATTGATGACGAATAGGCCTCAGAGAGGTGGATATCGAGAAGGCTCTATGGTGTCTAGTAATGCATATAGACATAGTGAGTGTAACAGCTTTTTTGGGACATCCTCAACAGATAAGTTACAAGATGCAAGACAAACACGTTGCGTTTTACTCGTTTGTAAGAAGTTCATACAGAGGTGAATTGTGAATCAGTGAGCAAGTTTAGTGACGAGCTAAATGTGAAATCCAGGTCTGACTCCGAATTGTGTGAGGACAACGGTTCGGTCAGGAATTTTGTAGTTGCAACTGGTAAGCCATTGTTAAATAGAGTGTCAGACGGCACAACAGTTTGTGCAGGAGACGAGTGTCGCAGTCTCTGAGTGCAGTTCTGTCTCCACAAGTTTACAAGGAGTTACTTGTCAGAGTGAAGGTATAAAACCTTTAGGAATTTGTGGGGAAGAACCCAAATTGTCTACTGCCGTTATTAAATGTTTTTGTTAATGCGAAGATAATACTTCTGTATTTCCGGATGTGTTGCACTCACTGACAATCTAGCCGATTTTTCCAACTGTGCAGAGAAATGATTGTACATAAGTGAAAAGGATGTTTTATACTACTGGGTTTAACATTTATCAAGTGTGTGTATAATCTCCAGCGTACATGTAAAACATATTTTGCTATCGACTGTAAACTGTGACTGAATAATATGGTCCCATTTCTGTAACAATTTAATGATGCCTGTAAACTGGCGTCCCTCATGTACTGTACTATGTGAAATTTATTTATATAAAGTCTGAAAATGATGAGGTTGATCATACAAACTGAGGTAAAGTTAATATTTGTGACAATGATCATGACAGTACAATTTTGTCTATGGTTGACCGTGATGAGATGAGGGGAATGCCTACTACCACTGAGTTGAACAAAGGTTCTGTAGACCTTGAACGTGAAGTAGACTCAAAGGCAGATGCAGTGGTAGAAGGTATGGATACTTGTGAGACAGTCAGCCTAAGTGATCACCGTGTAGATCTCCCATCAACAGATGGTAATGCTAAACTGGAGTTAATAATGAAAGACAGCAGTGGTGGTAATCTTGCAGTTAGACATCCTCCTAAAAGCCGAACAACAACAGCTTCCGATGCACCGCTAAGTTCATCAACTTGTGTCACTCAGTCATCGACGGTGTTGTCATCCATGACGAAAGGTAAAGATAAGGAAAATATCACCACAAATCATGCTAATAAAAACAGTGGCAGCTTAAATAAACCCACTGTCGATGCACTTGAAGATTGAACGATCAATTCTTGGTTGTTTGCTCAAACCAACTTCCCCAATTTTCGCGGAGGCATCAATACGACAGTCATCGTCTCATCGGTCGCTGTTCAGAAAGAAGTCAGCAGTAAACCATCAGAAGTAATATTGTGATTTATTATTGTAATATTTGTTCACAGACCCTAGTAAAAGCATTATTTTTATATGTTGGTGTAACAATAAAGAATCCTCGAGTCAACAATCGGTCTTTTGGTTTTTTCGTCCGTTATTACTAAGCGTTTCTGAAAAACTGCAAGGAACAGCGTGGGCCCGAGCGTAGCAAGAGCTGGGCATTAACGGTTTATGAGACGTGGCTGACAGTTTCTGATGGTAGAAACAGATTTGGCCGATTCAGATAGCTCGTAACAGTTTGGATAGTCACCGTTCATCTTTCCTGGTGCCGGTCAAGTCCTCTTTGATCAAGCAATATCTGGAACATTTTTGGAATTGGGTCAAGTTCAACAATGCCTGGGTCAAAGAAGGGACAGAGTGTCTTGGATGCAAACAGGAAAGTAAGTCATGGTGACTTGTCTGTTAATTGTAACGATGTGTTTGATGTTAAGCATGACATGGTTGATGTTACTGTTTCGCCGTTCAGGGATAATAGGAACATCAAACTCCCTAAATTTGAACCACGATGTTTTGATGGAAACCCGGCTGATTATTTACAATTGGTAAAGGAGTTTGAGATCATGTTGAGTGGTTTTTATTAAATGATGAATTGAAATTGATGTATTTGATGAGATATTGCACTGGAGATGCTGCAAGAGCTATACAGTGCTGTAAGTTTATGAAGCCAAAAGAGGGCTACTACGAGGCTATGAGCATATTACGTCAAAGGTTTGGAAGACCTTCGATGATTGCAGGGAAATTATTCGAGGCTGTTAAGGGTAATGGTGGTCAATTACAGGATGACTCCCAGGCACTTACTGAGTTTTTAGATAATTTGCTAATTTACAAGAATGGAATGATTTCGATGAATCGCACGAGTGACCTCAACTCGAGTTTTATACTAGAAGTAATAGCAAGACGTCTACCTACTCGACTGCAAAGGAAGTGGGTGAAGATAAGCTCCCGTATGGAGGATGAGGGTATCGAGCCAAAGTTTGATGATATCCTGAAACTGGTAAATACTAGTGTGAATCAATCTATGAGCAAGTTCGCCAGTCTATTACATCTCACCCCTAGAATAGAGCAGTCTGAGGGAGAAACGCACTCATTGATGACGAATAGGCCTCAGAGAGGTGGTTATCGAGAAGGCTCCATGATGTCTAGTAGTGCATATAGACCTAGTGAGTGTAACAGGTTTCGTAGTACATCCTCAACAGATAAGTTACAAGATGCAAGACAAACACGGTTGTGTTTTACACGTGTGCAAGAGGTGCATACAGAAGTGAACTGTGAACCGGTGAGCAAGTTCAGTGATAAGCTAAATGTAAAATCCAGGTCTGACTCCGAATTGTGTGACGATAACGGTGTTGTGAAGAAGTCTGTAGATGCAACTGGTAAGCCGTTGTTGAATAGAGTGTCACAGAATAGAGTTTCTGCTTCAGAGTGCAGTTCTGACTCCACAAGTTTACAAGGTATAACTAGTCAGAGTGAAGATATAAAACCTTTTATGATTTGCGAGGAGGAGCCAAAATTGTCTACTTCTGTTATTAAAGAGTTTGAAAATGATGAAGTTGACGGTAAAGTGAATATTCGTGATAATGATCATGATACTTCACAGTTGTCTTTGGTTGATCATGATGAGATGAGGGATATGCCCACTACTGCTATGTTAATTAAAGGTTCTGGACAACTTGAACGTGAAGTAGAAATAAATGCAGATGCAGTTGCAGAAGTTATGGATATTTGTGAGACCGTCAGTGTGAGTGATCAGCATGTAGCCCATCTATCATCAGATGCTAATGTTAAACCTGAGCTGATAGTAAAAGACAGCAGTGGTAGTGGTCTTGCAGGTAGACAACTTTCTGAAAGTCGAGCAAAAACAGCTTCTGATCCACCGCTAACTTCATCAACTTGTGTCACTCAGTCGTCGTTGGTGTTGTCAGCCACAATGGAAAAGACGCCCATGAACTCAACTATCTTGTGCAATGACTCTGAGAGTATTGGTGCGTTTGAAAAGACGAAAGATATTGGTCAGTTTAGTGAGGATAAGCCAAGTGTAAACGAGAGAGTAATTGTTAAATTGACTTGCTTGAATAAAGGCATTTCTAGTTTCAAGTTACTATTTGAATGCTATTATCTTTGGTGTAAATTACTCTGCTTCTACACTTGGTTGATGAGATATGTCGTGTGTTTGTTCGTCATCTATATTCTACGATACAATGACATGGGCGTGTTGCCGTTCAGATTTGAGGATATGGCTGATAGAAGGAAATCAGCAAATGAACTCTGCAACGATTTTCCAACCTAGGGCGTCAACCTGAGAAGGGTTGTAGGTGTACTGCTGTAAGTCCTACAATTCTTCAAAGGGTAGCGCATCAATGAGCAGTCCAGTGTGCTTGGTGTGTGATTTTGTACATATGTTCATATTGCATATACTGAATTGATATCATCTGTCATCTAGCTGTTGGTAATCTTGTTTGTGTCCGGACATTCCACAACTTACAATCGTCAACCTGAGAATGTTTGCAAGCGTACTGGTGTAAGTCCTGCGATTCTTCAAAGGAATTCCATCGAGACACTATTTGCGAGTTTGTGTGTACTGTTTGTATATACGTGTGGTGTGTCATATCAATCGGTGTTTTTGGATTAATTGTGTTTACTCGTTGTTTTCGTACCTTGTTTTTATTGCATAATTTTGTTAAAATTTTCGTCGTGATTACTTCTGAAGTTGTTTCGAGTCTTCTACATCCGTGAATGAATTGATTGATGTTAAGGACAGCAGATGGGTCGTATACGCCTGGGAGGCTAGGCTATTGCTGAGAATGAAATGCATACGGAGATAATTGTTAGCTGCGATCCCACACGCCGGGGAGCGAGGGTGTAGACGACTGTGGCGTGCATACGTCACCGTTACTAGAACTGAGGCAGAATCAGTCACAAGCGATTGCAGTGGTAATTGGTAGTGAGTAGATAAGAGAATGAGCGTAGAGTATCGTGAGGTACTGCCATGGTCACGTTGCATTCTGCAAGAGTCATTCTAGCAAGTGGCGATTGTAATTCAAGATGTCAAGAGGAGGTCTCTGTCTGGAGGCGCAGGTCGTCATTGATGTGTGAGATTGTGCTGTGAGTATGCTTGTGGTGTGTTGGCTTTTCTGTTTGTTTTCCATTTCAGCTCTGTCCGTGTGACCCAGGTTCTCGCAATGGCATCCAAGTCAACGTGTATTGGTCGTGAAGGAAAAAAGGGATGGATCCGTATTTTGCCGGGGAGTGTCAATGGAGTTGAAGATTGAACGATCAATTCTTGGTTGTTTGCTCAAACCAACTTCCCCAATTTTCGCGGAGGCATCAATACGACAGTCATCGTCTCATCGGTCGCTGTTCAGAAAGAAGTCAGCAGTAAACCATCAGAAGTAATATTGTGATTTATTATTGTAATATTTGTTCACAGACCCTAGTAAAATCATTATTTTTATATGTTGGTGTAACAATAAAGAATCCTCGAGTCAACAATCGGTCTTTTGGTTTTTTCGTCCGTTATTACTAAGCGTTTCTGAAAAACTGCAAGGAACAGCGTGGGCCCGAGCGTAGCAAGAGCTGGGCATTAACGGTTTATGAGATGTGGCTGACACCCACACTCCTCACGGTCAATAGTATTAGCACTCACGATGTGCGAAATCCCACCATGGCACACACGAATATCCAATTTCACAACAATGTCACCCTCATTAGTACAAGTGGTAATAGTCAGAACTCGGCTATCAACAATTCAGTGTCTTCAGAGTATGGCACACAAACAAATTTCGATCGGATATATGGTACAAGTCTGCTGGGAACTAACCCACAATGCAGTACATACGAAACCCACACAAGAACACAACTAGCATCAAACAATTGGTGCAATAATATGCCATGATCATCACAAGGATCCAATCATTTTTTATCCCCTGCGTCCCCGTCAGCGTTGAAAAAACAGGTGGTAGGGATGCTAACACAGCTAAGCCACTAGTGTTGGCTCCCCCTGCATGAAAATGGGAACGGTCTAATGCACCTGTATCCATTAAGCACACCTGACACTTGCAAAAGTATAGGTCAAAAAAGAACCCTACCCACTTCTGTAGCCCAACTAAAAATAAAAATGCCTTAGACTATAGGAAATCCAGTATTCCAACTCCTAATTCTTCGTGGAAACGGCAAACACCAACTAGATAGACATAGGTGAGCAAGATGCTGAATCTCCCCTTAACATAGGATCGTCATGTCAAGCGGAACTACCGGGTGCTTAACCATATTCAGGGCTGACTAACGAACTTAAATACTTCAAATGCTATTTCAACTCTCATCTTTACCTAATCCTCATAAATTCTAGATCTGTTCTAAATAAACTTGCGATGCTCAGAGCACTCACAGTAATATACAAACCCCCTGTAATTGTCATCACTGAATCTTGGTGTCATTCGAACATCCTGGATGAAGAAATAAGCTTAGATAACTACACACACTTTCGGCGTGACAGGGAAGGTGGTAAGGGAGGGGGTTGTCTCATGTACTTTCTGAATGCACTTACTGTATCACAGCTAGAAAGTAGTACACTTAACATGCCTGAGACTCTATGGGTTAATGTACACTTAAATAACGTAACAGCATTAATTGGATGCACCTACAGAGCACCTAGCACCTTTAGTAACTACGAACCCAACTTATTAATACTCTGGAGCAATTATCCGACTTACAATACGATCATAAGATCCTATGTGGGGACTTTAACTTACCTGAAATCAACTGGGATATATCCACAGGCCCAACTAAATTTGACAAGTTCTCAGGCACACTGGATATACTCGGCTGGAAACAAGAGGTAATAACGTACTAGACTTAACCTTCTGCCACAATATAAGCTCCCTTTCAACCCTAGTAGGTTCTGAGTTTCCAGGGGGTGACCACAAAACAGTGATGTATGCACTGACACTTCCACCAACTAGCAACGCAGCTCCTGCTTCTACTTAACAACAAATAACATACAGGAACTATAGTAAGGCAGAGTGGACTTGGTGAAATCAATGTTAAGATCCCCAGAATGGAGAGAGTACTTCTATACTGATGACTTCTCAGAAGTTCTAGACATCTCTTACTATAACTCAAACATATGCTTAGACGCTGTGATTCCAGTGCAAACAATAAAAGTCTCAAAATTTAAGAAGCAATTTATTCAACGAAAAGATCGCTCAGAACTGAAGAGACTGTCAACAAGTTACTTCAGACGACACCACCTTAGTACGCTAGGGTCAGTACTTAGTACTCTTAGCTCCATCTCGCAAGTTCATAACTTGCGTGTGAGAAATGAAAAATGCACCGCACTGGCTAACACTACCAGAGTAGGTGCTCTCACAGAAATCCTAAAGAAATGTATGAATAGCCAAAACCATAAAATTTCTCTCCTTAGAAACAGGGGTAAACTACACAGCAAACATGCAGACATGTGTATACCGTTTAACGAGATGTTTGCAGCTAGCTACCTTAAGCCAATAAGCCCACTTCTCGCTTTACAATCTACAATAAAACTCCCTTTTTCTTCAGCCCTGAAACAAATCAAAACAGATCATTTCACCTATTCTAATATTAACCAAGCCATTAAAACTCTTAAAAGCTCTAGTAGTGCTGGTATTGACGGCATACCATCGTATTTTTAAAAGCATGGTGGTTCTGACATTCCCTAGAAAGCCAAACATATCCAAACAAATGGAAAACCACATTTATAATACCCAAATACAAATGTGGATCGAAAACTGAAGTCAACAACTACAGGCCAATCAATATTGCACCCATAGCATCTAGAATTATGGAAAGAATAGTTGAAGGTGGTATTCTCAAACGTATGCTCAGCTGCAATATTGCAAGTCCAAGCCAACACGGATTCCTAAAATCCATATCATGCATGACCTGTCACCTTGACTTTTTTAACTATATAACCAGTAGTCGAGACAGACAATAACTAGTACTAGTCATCCACTTCGACATCTCCAAAGCCTTCGACCGCGTTGACCATTCGCTTCTATTAAACAAGCTGGACTCCTTAGGAATACGTAACCCATTATTGAGATGGTTTGAATCATTCCTTAACAATAGGTCCCAAATAGTTAAACTGGGGTCTGTAAACTCTAAACCTAGTCCAGTCACTTCTGATGTAGTTCAAGGTAGAGTCTTAGGCCCCCTTCTATTCACTCTGTGTCAACGACATATGCAGTTGTTTCTCGCTTGGCAAACCGTTCATCTTTGCGGATGATCTTAAAGTAGCTTACACTATCCACTGTGATGACTCAAAATATTTCCAGGATGCTGTTCAGAGAGAACTAGATAGAGTAACTGCATGGTCCCCCACACTGAACCTAAGATTCGACCATAAAAGTGTGATTGGATCTGTTTCGGTGCACTCTCAATAAATATCAAACTGGTACTTGAAACTATTGACTTGCCTAAACTCCAAAGTGTTGTTGACCTAGGACTCAGGCGCCCTAGTGACCTAACATTTTCTGAGCAAGTGGTAACGCAGACGAGTACATCGAGGATGTTCTTAGGATGCATATTCAGGAATTTCCACAACTACGAATTGAAACTTATATTATACAAAACATGTGTAAGACCAGTACTAGAATATTGTCCGTTTATTCTCAGCAGCACTCGCGTAAGTAACAGGCTTAAAATAGAAAGTGTTAAACGATACTTCACGTCTAAACTAATAGGATTTGACTACGAAAGGACTACACATCAAATTTCTTTCCTGTTATAAAACTACGATAAGACTGCTGAAAAAATGGAATAAATACATCACTGATCTCGACATAATACATCAATAAACTTTAAGCCGAAGATGCTGTTTACAACAAAGTTACATATCTGAATTGACTTCAAGCTTTTTTTCGTAGATATTTGTATTACATTCATCTGATGTCTGAGTTTTTTGTTAATGCGAAGACAATATTTCTATATCTCTACGTGGTACACAAACAGACTTTTCCGACTGACTCTAATGTGAGAAAGAACAACCAAACTGTAAATTTACCATACATCAAAATATGTGTAATTTATATAATAACTTACCCATGCCTGTACAATTGGTATGTTTCTGCATAAGCAGGAATAAATATATTATTAAGCAGTACAGGTGCAGTGTCACGATTAAATGTCTAGTTTGCATTACATGACATTGTTATCCTCATCAAAACAACAGGTCTGCGTATCTTACAATATTTTAAGTATTTCTCTATGCTGTTAACACTGTGCACAGTTGCTCCGCGTTGAGGCATGTTCAGCTTATATTTGATGACTACAGATTCCTATATATGAGAATGTGATTTCTGTAGGATTAATAAAACTACGCTCACTAGACATTTATGGAGTTACGCATTTGCAATACCTCATTTAACATAGACGTATTTAGTGTGAAATTGATGAAAGAATGACGTCTCAACAGTATGGGTGTTTCAGAGCTTTTTGAGATTTGCGTGTGATCCTCTAATGCTGGACAACTTATGAAGTCCATTTATGTGTACGGCGTCACTATAAAGACCAGCTGTGGACCACAAATACTTTTGGTTGTATGAGAACTTTACTTAGTATTAATGGAATCAGAGTATGCTAATATATAAAATTATCTTTCATAACTTCATGTTGTGCTTCATATTTTAGGCATACGGAGGTTTTGGGATGTGAAATCGGTGAAAATATCAATCTGTCAGACTAACGACAATACCCTTCATCGAAATTTTTGTCTGTAAATTAGGAAAATGTTTAATGTACTCTTCATTTCCACTTCTTTTGAACTTCTTCAGCGAGTCGCTATACTACGAACCCTTGTAATATGTGAATTCTGATTAATGCATGTTAAGCTTAGTGAAATGGAGATTAACTTTAGTGTTATGAAACTGTTACTTTAATCATTCATTGGATTTCACATCGGTTTTTATACAACAACACATTATTAAACTAAGTAGGATTTAGCAAGTTGAATAATGATTCCGCTAAAGTCTCCTTATTTAGCTAGTCGCAAGTCTGTATACTGCCAAACGCCATATATGTAGTACAAGTAAATTAGGGTTGATAGCTACCTCACTAATCAGTTAATATGCAGTGGTATCATCAGATAGACTATCTACTTGGCGATGAGTCAAGGAACAATTTTTATTTTTTTCTGATATGCTGTTTAATCACATGATGTTATCTAATATCCATCATTTCTATGATCAACGATTGCAGTGTTTGAATATCTACTTTGTTAAGTATGCCGATGATCTAACTATTTCAATGTCTGTTAACTCCAAGCTAGACTGTATGTACTAAGATGATCCGCTTTCTATCAGGAATTAGCAAATGGCCTTCGTCTAACGGCCTTAAACTAAATCCTTACGAATGTCAGGCAGTTAGTTTCAGTTTTAGATGTTAAAGAAAGTTAAATGAAGCTGTTAATTCCCATGACCGTTGTATAATACATGATATTGATATAGAAATCAAGTGTGAAGTTAAGTATTTTGGATTAATTCTTTCTTCTGACCTATCCTGGTCTTCCCATGTCTTAGTGATTTCTGAAAGAATATTTCGTCTGACTTTTTACATTGAGAAGTTGAGGCACTCAGGCATAACTCAACCCCTTCTCTTATTACAGGTTATCAACTTGTGCATCTTACCTATTCTTCTGTACTGTTCACCCCTGCTTATTCTTTCCTGGACTGCTTAAAGAAGACTATATCATTCTTCTTAGAACTCTGAAGACTGTTAGTAGGGCGAGTGGTCTCCCTTTGGACCATATCCTTGCAATCGTCACTGACGATGGGCACTTGATCTTGGCAGACCGTGAGCATTCACTCCACCTGCAGCTTTCACATTGTGTCTCCTCAGGCGAAACAAGACGTCATTCCAAAAGACTGTATGCGTGCGCATCTTAGCACAGAACATCCACGATACATCTGGCACGTATTTTATGCGATGAAAACACTGTCAGGGACGAACTGACTAACCCCTTTGCACTAGTGAATAAACCATTCTCCCTATCCTAATCTCATCGAGCTTTACTGTTATTATTCTTATATTTGTAATCCTTTCTCGAATATTTTTGACTTAATACTGTAAATGTGAACAAATTCCTGTGGTTAATTTATATTTACAGTAATTCAGATGCAATACTGTGATAAATGCTGAGAATTCCATTTAGTATTATAAGTACTGTACTGTTTTTGGGATCTAAGTAGGTTATTATTATCAGACTTTAATGACTCCAATTTGTCCTACTTGACCAGTTCTTCTTATTTTAACCATGACAGAACGGCGTTTCGCAGGACTCATCACACAGCTTATCAACCTTAAATGTATACCACATGCAGGTATAATTCATATGAGCTAGGTGTTCAAATCAAAGTAAACGTTTGTACGGTGCATTCATTATTTATAAGACTAACTAGTATTTAAGAACCACGATTTGACCAAGTATACAACGTTTAATATATTTAGACACAATTAACCTACGCTGCTTACTTCTATGACGCATCTCCCAAAGCTATGTAGTTACCTTAAAGTGGTTTCCGCCGAAAATAATTTCCTTTAGCTACTACCTTAATGAGCAACTTAACGTTATCTCTGAGTAACAAAGTAAAAGTGAAAATTCTGAGAACTTTCTCGGTGAAATGGTCATCTTCTAGTCGAAAAAGTAAATATACCCTGATCTCCACAAGTGCGTTTAGAGTTATCCGTTCTATAACCGATATCACATGCTGAAAATTCCATACCTGTGCCAAAAATACGGTGTGGAATCAAGCTGTAATCAAAAACCAAATAAAAAAATCAAAATCAAATGAATCACTGTTTGCAGTCACTTAAAAATTAGAAAAAGATTTACAGAAGACAGTGCACTTGTAATTTCTAGATATCATAATGCACCATTAGGAAAAAGCGATATCCATAGGATTATAACAGTCAGACGCCCGATATTAATCCGACGACTGCGATTCTCAGTCACAAAACATCCTACTTTGCTACCTAGTCTTCTAATCGTATTAAAAGATGTTTCGCCAAGAAAACGGAAACCAATGGTTTAAGGAAAATTAATCATGAGTTTTCTTAAAAATCGTGAGAATCCGTATTTATAGCCACGGAGAAATCACAGACATCCAAAAATAGGAATTTCATTATTTGAAATGAAAAAAAGCAATCTGCATTCAGCCAATGTTTTCACCCCAAATAATAATCAGCTTCTCAACTCGTTGTGACCACCGATTGTAGACCACAACCCGAAACGTCATTCTTGCTAATTTAAGTCTTGCCTTTAACTGGGATGGTTTGTACACTCATCAGATCACGTATTTTATCCGCTTTCTAAATCGTTTTGTAACAAATCGAATGGCTGTTAACGCTGGCCTTATTACAGACAGTCCTAGTTCATGATTTGGATCTAGTATATCGGGAATTAACAGATATACGCTACGCTTACCTTTTAGGGGTTTCTGACTGCTTTCAAGTTTCGTTCAGTTCCAAAACTACATACAGCCAATACAGATACACACTTCTTATGTGGATTAACCTTGTTTGATTTAGATTCTCTGACAACGTACCTGATTCTTTAACTGACGACAGACACTGATGGTATAATCAGTTAATTAAAGAGCTTAAAAGCTTTTGCAACTTCAAACCAAATGTCAATGTAGTTGAAGATTGAACGATCAATTCATGGTTGTTTGCTCAAAACTAAATTCCCGAATTTTCGCGGAGGCATCAACACACCAGTCGTCGTTTCATCGGTCGCTGTTCAGAAAGAAGTCAGGAGACAACCGTTAGAATTAATATTGTGATTTATTATTGTAATATTTGTTCATAGACCTTAGTTGTAACGCTGATTATATGTTGGCGAAGGAATAAATAATTCTCGAGTCACCAAACTGGGTTCTGGTTTTGAGTCCCTTCGTACTAAGCGTTTCTGAGAAGCTTCCAGGAACAGGGTGAGTCCCAGCGTAGCAAGAGCTGGGCATTGACGGTTTACGAGACGTGGCTGACAGATTCTGAGAGTGGAGTCAGTTTTTGACGGCGGAAACATTTTCTGACGGATTCAGATAGCTGGTGACAGTTTGGATAGTCACCGTTCATCTTTCCTGGTGCCGGCCAAGTCCACTCTGAACAAGCAATATCTGGAACGTTTTTGGAGTTGGGTTAAGTCCAACAATCCCTGGGTCAAAGAAGGGCCAGGGCGTTTTGGATGCAAACAGGAAAGTAAGTCATGGTGAACATTTGTAAAAAATTATATTTGTAAAATCTCAGCGATATTGAAATGAGTAATTCCAACGTTTCGTTCGGAAATATGGTCCGAACTTCTTCAGGGAAATCAATCGAAATTAACATAACAGGTTTATATATAAAAGGAACACTGTGCGTCGGTGGCACAGTGGTAGGACTCTCGCCGACCACGCATATGGTCCGGGGTTCGAGCATCCGCCGTTAGTTTTTAAAAACTTTGTCCAATCATGATTTATAAAACAAATATTAACAAGTATAATAAACAAAATTGTACGAGTTGTGATCAAAATTTGACCTCAGACTTACAAATATTGATCTACCTTTGTTCGGACCAGATTTCCGAACGAAACGTTGGAATTACTCATTTCAATATCGCTGAGATTTTACAAATATAATTTTTTACAAATGTCTACTTCTTACTCGGCGCCCAAATATTATAGAACTATTCTGTCAAATCTTGACTACAGTTCATTTGAAGTCATGGTGACTTGTCTGTTACTGTAAAGGAGAGAGGGTGGTGCTAGCTGATCAGTAGATATGGTGGTGGTCACTAAGGTGAATCACCCCATTCTGCAGGAACAGCAATACGCAATCTGAAGGCTCGAGATTTTCACGATTTTTATGAGGGCTTAGATCTTTATCTTGAAAAAGATAATAATGAACGCCTTGACAGATCATGCTTCCACCTTTAAATATATACCATTCGCTCAGCCTATTGTTGAGATGCGACCACGCGGGATCTGCACAGATTTATGGGGCATCTTATAAATTAACTTGCTATCCATCGTCAGATCTTTAAATACCACTTCACAATATCTTGTCTCACTTATTTTCTAATAACGTCTTTATTTGATCCTCATCATATTCCATTAAACCTAACATTTTATAGCTCTTTATGAATTTGATTCGACTTATTCTATTCCTATTCTCTGTAGGGTAAGGTTGTGCGCCGAATACACTAAAAGGTATGAAGTAAAAACAACTGGCTTGAAAATAATTGTATTAAAGCCAAAAGTGGACATCATGATAGTACGAAGAATATTGGTATTATTATACATTGCAAATGAACGTTGTCGGCCTAAGGATTAATTACTTCCCCATTCTGTTTTCTACATTTTTGTGTTTATTAATGATATATTTCACTCACTTAATCTATTATACCTTAATGTTTCACCTTAGCACTTTAACTTTTCTAAAAAACAGCTTCCAATCCCTTGTAAACGTTGTACTTACCTCAACATTGGTTGGTTATCGTATACCGACAACCACGGGATGAAAACGAAACGAAGTCGATTTTCCCGCTCAACCTGGAGGACAACTGTACAATTCAATAACTATACGGCCTGGTTCAGACAATGAGTGTAATTATATATATGTATCAAAAATTTAACTGTTGAAACATTATTAACTTGTAGACAATTTAAGATTTGACATTATAACACACTTGATCGTGCCTGTAAAAATGGCATGCATTTTCATGTAAATTTATGTTTATATGAAAATTATTATTATTATTAAATGTGAAATCCAGGTCTGACTCCGAATTGTGTGACGATAATGGTGCGGTTAAGAAGTCTGTTGCAACAGGTAAGCTATTGATGACCAGTATCACAGAATGGAGTTACTCCTTCAGAGAGCAGTTCTGACCCCATAAGTTTCCGAGGTATTACTTGTCAGAGTGAAGATATAAAACCTTTAGGGATTTGTGAGGAAGAACTCTAGTCACCTACTGCTGTTATTAAAGAGTTTGAAAATGATGAAGTTGACCAGATAGATGATGGTAAATGTAAGAACATTATATTCAATATTTTTAAACATGTTAGGATTTCTATACCACATTGCCAATACTGTGTGACACAAGCCAACGGCAATTTTCACTTGTATTATTATTATTATTACTACCCTAGCTGTTATCATTATTATTGCTATTTCCATTTTATATGCTGCATGTTTTTGACACTACCTCTATTGTAAATGTGGAAATTTTTCTGTGTGATTAATTTTTATTTATAATTTGAGGAAATTAGATGCAATATTGTGATTAATGCTGAAAATTCCAATCTGTATCACAAGTACTGTTTTTGGAATAAAGTAAATCATTATTATTATTATTTGTGATAATGATCATGATAGTGCAGATTTGTCTTTGGTTGATCATGATGAAATGAGGGGAATGCTTACTACTGCTAAGTTAAATAAAGGTTCTGAACAACTGGAAGGTGAAGTAGAATTAAATGCGGATCCAGTTGCAGAAGGCATGCATACTTGTCAAACCGTCAGTGTAATTGATCAGCGTGTAGCCCACCTATCATTAGATGATAGTGCTAACCTGGAGCTGATAGTAAAAGACAGCAGTGGTGGTAGCCTTGCGGTTAGACAACATTTGAAAGTCGAGCAACAACAGCTTCTGATCCACCGCTAAGTTCATCAACTGGTATCAATCAGTCGTCGTTGGTGTTGTCATCCACAATGAGAAAGGCGCTTATCAACTCGAGTATCTTGTGCAATTACTTTGATTGTATTGGTGCGTTTGAAAAGACGAAAGATATTGGTCAGTTTAGTGAGGATGAGCCAAGTGTGTACGAGAGAGTAATTGTTAAATTGACTTGTATGAATAAAGGCATTTCTAGTTTCAAGTTACTATTTGAATGATATTATCTTTGGTGTAAGTAACTCCGTTTCTACGCTTGGTTGATTAGATATGTCATGTGTTTGTTCATCATCTATGTTCTACGATATAATGACATGAGCGTTTTACCGTTCAGATTTGAGGATATGGCTGATAGAAGGAAATCAGCAAATGAACTCTGCAACGATTTTCCAACCTAGGGCGTCAACCTGAGAAGGGTTGTAGGCGGACTGCTATAAGTCCTACAATTCTTCAAAGGGTAGCGCATCAATGAGCAGTCCAGTGTGCTTGGTGTGTGATTTTGTACATATGTTCATATTGTTTATACTGAATGGACATCATCTGTCATCTAGCTGTTGGTAATTCTGTTTGTGTCCGGACGACTTCCACTTGGATCATCAACCTGAGAAGGAATGTGGGCGTACTGCTGTAAGTCCTACAGTTCTTCAATGGTATTTCGTCAAGGCAGGATCCACAACATTTTATGTGCTGATTGTACATGTGTTTGTGTAAAGTAATTGAGTGGGTTCCAATTATTGTAATTGTTGGTTAATCTTGTTTGTGTCCGGACATTCCACAACTTACAATCGTCAACCTGAGAAGGGTTGTAGGCGTACTGGTGTAAGTCCTGCGATTCTTCAAATGAATTCCATCGAGACACTATTTGCGAGTTTGTGTGTACTGTTTGTATATACTTGTGGTGTGTCATATCAATCGGTGTTTTTGGATTAATTGTGTTTACTCGTTGTTTTCGTACCTTGTTTTTATTGCATAATTTTGTTAAAATTTTCGTCGTGATTACTTCTGAAGTTGTTTCGAGTCTTCTACATCCGTGAATAAATTGATTGATGTTAAGGACAGCAGATGGGTCGTATACGCCTGGGAGGCTAGGCTAGTGCTGAGAATGAAATGCATACGGAGATAATTGTTAGCTGCGATCCCACACGCCGGGGAGCGAGGGTGTAGACGACTGTGGCGTGCATACGTCACCGTTACTAGAACTGAGGCAGAATCAGTCACAAGCGATTGCAGTGGTAATTGGTAGTGAGTAGATAAGAGGATGAGCGTAGAGTATCGTGAGGTACTGCCATGGTCACGTTGCATTCTGCAAGAGTCATTCTAGCAAGTGGCGATTGTAATTCAAGATGTCAAGAGGAGGTCTCTGTCTGGAGGCGCAGGTCGTCATTGATGTGTGAGATTGTGCTGTGAGTATGCTTGTGGTGTGTTGGCTTTTCTGTTTGTTTTCCATTTCAGCTCTGTCCGTGTGACCCAGGTTCTCGCAATGGCATCCAAGTCAACGTGTATTGGTCGTGAAGGAAAAAAGGGATGGATCCGTATTTTGCCGGGGAGTGTCAATGGAGTTGAAGATTGAACGATCAATTCTTGGTTGTTTGCTCAAACCAACTTCCCCAATTTTCGCGGAGGCATCAATACGACAGTCATCGTCTCATCGGTCGCTGTTCAGAAAGAAGTCAGCAGTAAACCATCAGAAGTAATATTGTGATTTATTATTGTAATATTTGTTCACAGACCCTAGTAAAATCATTATTTTTACATGTTGGTGTAACAATAAAGAATCCTCGAGTCAACAATCGGTCTTTTGGTTTTTTCGTCCGTTATTACTAAGCGTTTCTGAAAAACTGCAAGGAACAGCGTGGGCCCGAGCGTAGCAAGAGCTGGGCATTAACGGTTTATGAGATGTGGCTGACACCCACACTCCTCACGGTCAATAGTATTAGCACTCACGATGTGCAAAATCCCACCATGGCACACACGAATATCCAATTTCACGAGTTTCTTAAAAGCAACTTCCCTATTACAATCCAAAATATCAATGTGGTTGAAGATTGAACGATCAATTCATTGTTGTTTGCTCAAACCAACTTCCATAATTTTCGCGGAGGCATCAATACGACAGTCATCGTCTCATCGGTCGCTGTTCCTAAAGAAGTCTGGAGACAGCCGTGAGAAATGTTATTGTGGTTGATTATTGTGTTGTTTGTTCATAGGCTTATTTGCAAATGTTAGTTTTAATGTTGGCCATTTTTTGGTGTTACAATAAAGAATTCTTGAGTCGCTAATTGGAGTTTCGCTTCCTGCGTCCATTATTACTAAGCGTTTTTGAGAAGCTTCAAGGAACAGCGTGAGTCCCAGCGTAGCAAGAGTCGTGCATTGACGGTTTACGAGACGTGGGTGAGAAATAGCAACCAACAAATTAACTAAAAACAACAGCTTTTGTCGGGTGAAGAAGTTCACCTGCATATTTTCGAAAACTTCTGCATAGCACTATTTCATTTATAGCCGAGAAACAACTAAAACAATGAAACCACGTATGAACGCAACTTATGAAACAATTGTAATGAAATGAATGCACTGACCTGGTGGTAAAAGCTTTCGAAACAGATAAATTAACTAATTTTAACAGTAAGTGAAACAAAATGATGTGAAACACAACCTTTGTGAATAGTGTGCATCAAGATAAGTTGCAAATAACTGCAGGGTAAACGTAAAAACTAATGTGTAAACGAACGGCTTTGGAACTGCAATCCAACCTGGCCGATTGACATGGACGAAAATGACCTTCGGGTGCCTCACTTTTCCAATGACCTTGAGCATGTGGGATAATTCCATTTCTTTCTTCTTAGCTTGGTTTACATGGAACGACCAACACTGATCCTGGTAACTGAAACTTGACTAACTAGTGATATACCTGACACAAAGCAAATAATTGATGACTATAATATTCACAGGAATGAAAGAGTGGACAAAAGAGGAGGCGGATGTGTAATATATGCTTCTAAATCCACTGATTCCAATACTTTTACAAACCTAGCTATCGACAAACTCCCAGAATCTAAGTGGATAAGCTTCCACACGAATGAAAATAAAATTCTCGTGGGATGTATGTACATAGCCTCTAATAGCCATAAAACGACTGATACGGTTATCGGAGAAATACCAGAGTATGTACCTACTCTGAAATTTGACCGCAAACTAGTTTGTGACGATTGCAACCTCCCCGGAGTGAACTGGGAAACCTGCACTAGATTGAGAATCCACGAGTAGCTCCTAGAAGCAATGGATATAGGAGGATGGAAGCAGAGAGTACGCCTCCCAACACCACATAAAAATATTCTCGACCTAGTCCTCTTCCACAAAATAGAGCCGATCTCGAAAGAGGTGGGGGATAAACTCGACAACAGTGATCACAACACGCTGTACTGCAGTCTACCTCTTCATCTAGCGACTAGACATACACCTAAAATTTACCAGGCTTACTATCATTATTGGACTATAGAAATGCTGACTGGGAATTCCAACCAGCGCTCATGAGAAGCTCTGGCTGGGGTGAATAGCAATAATAACTTAGAAGTAATACTTAATGCCTTCTTCAGGACAATCAGTTCTGTATGAGACACAATCTCTCCCCTAATATCTGCCCTAAAGACACCAACTCTATCCGATTAAGACTAAGGATACTGGAAAGGAAATTTCATTTATTCAAGAAATTTAGTGGATTACACTGGATACACGAAACTTGGAAAATCTTGAGGAGAGACATGAAATAATGGCACGACAGAAGGAAAATAAAGCCTTAGGCGGCAGCTCCAGAACTCAGGAACTCTCCAAGATCTTGCGAAAACGACCAAAATGGGTAAGGACAACGACGTCAGCCTCTTGGCACACACAGGTGTAGTTTATGATGATCCCCAGATCATCGGTGGATTTCCCACCCAGTGGTTCTTCAATGACATCAAAGCGAGCCCATTCCCAATTCTCCACATAAACTGCGAAAATAACTACAAGTTAGATGACATCAACTTTAATACGCAAAATGTAGCATCAGCGTAAAGACATTAAAAGCTAACGGTAGTTGTGGGATAGGTGACATACCACCCACCATATACAGAAACGGTGGTACGGATATAATAGTATTATTGCTTAGAATATATACTATCTAACTAGTGACTGGGACCTACCCTGAGATGCAGAAATACACGTACATATTACCCAAGCGTAAAGGAGGGGCAAACTAGTGCATGCAATTATGGGCCTATCAATATAACACCTGTCATATCAAGGATCATGGAAAAAGTAACCAAAGACCAAATGTCAGATCACTTTCTAAAACGCTAATTCATCTACCAGTCACAACATGGATACCTCAAGGAAAGACTTCTTCAACGAAGCCATCTATAGAAGAGATCGGAAAGAGTTAGTAATTTTGAAAAAAGGAAAGCCATCGACAGAGTTCCACATAGTCTGCAAGTCAGCAGGCTATGGCCACTAGGGATATACAAACGCCTTCACAACTGCATGAAATCGTTTCTCTGTGATAGAAACCAGACAACAAAAGTTGGCTCGATGGCCTCTAGTCCTAGAGTAATCAGCAGCAGTATCATCCAGGAGATTGCATTGGGCCCCATTCTTTTCCTTATACACATAAATATTATATGTGAATGCTTTGGTATAGGCAAACTAATATTGTATGCAGATGACTTAAAGGTGACCTACACATACACGAATACAGATATTGGTAGAACTATGAACTCTATACGTGAAGAATTATTAAAAAGGATAGATTTTATGACACGTGGCGACTCGAGTTTAATATCGAGTTGTGCGACTGGCTTTGTAACGTTTGTTCCAGCCTAAGACGTCACCCGGTTATTCAAGTGTGTACTAGACCAAGGGCTGAAATATTAACATAGTCTATCATCTTTAGGGTGTGTCTCGGAACAAGTGTCAAAAGCACGGGCTTGGTGACTTTTGACTCAGGAACTTCTACAGAAGTGAATCCAGAATACTACTGCACAGGGTTTGAGTGTGTCCACTCCTAGATCACTGCTTATTCAAATGTAGTTTAATACCCATAGAAGACAAAGTAAAGGTAGGAGTACAGAAGTGCTTCACGCGAAAAGTATTCGGAACCGGAAACGGCACAAACTACTCCATATCTTGCTACCGCCTGTAAATTGTGATTGAATTATATAGTTCGATTTCTGTAACAATTTTATGATGCCTGTAAACTGGCGTCCCTCGTGTGCTGTGCTATGAGAATAAATTTATTTATTTATATGAAATCCTAGGACCCAAAACACCATGGTTAAGACAAATGAGACTAAACCCTTTGCTTTCTTGTAAGCTTCTAAAACACATAGTGTAAGCCATCGTCCGTATGATATCTATCTGCTATAGTGAGTGAAAGCTGTTAATGTGCAGCATACTGTATGGTCGGGACGAGCTCAGAGCAGTGCAATACTACAACTACACTAACTTCACTAATTTCACTTACTTTTAGACACTCATATCACTAAATGCGAGCGGTTAAATTTTCAGGACTACGTGACGAAATTGTCATAAGGATGTCTTGTTTCCTAGACTTAGTGCTGTCCAAGTACATAGATGATCTTTGTGCTTCATATGGACTAGCTGGTCTTTAGAAGGAGAATAAGCGCTTTCCCCTTTCAGGGTAATTTATCCATTCCGTGTAAAGTTTGGTTCCACAAGTGATTGAGATTCAGCTCATGTGGATAAATAATCATCCATTTAGTTTTAGTAACCTGAAAGTTCATGCTTCTGAGGAGTCCGAGTCCAGGATGTGACATTTTCCCGTGGTCCTTAAATGATTCATATTCGTGATGAAATCATATGATCATTGTTGCTGGTATTAGATGTCGGCCACATTCCTCCATTAATTATAAAATCATCCGTCTTAATGAAGGTGCTTGTTAGACTTCAGGTATTTTAACAGCTCACTGCGACTTCTTTTTGATGCCCTAGCACTCCATTCACAGGGAACCTCTAGTCTTTGTTGAATGAGATGCTTCAGAATTTTAATAGAAACTTGTGTTGGTGTGGAATTCATGGAGAACAGTAAAAGGTGCAAAGACATTACTGATAAAATTGATGTTCATTCACTATTTAATCAAGTGGTGCAAATAAACATTAAGATTAAAATGGATTTCAGTATCATTTGATAAAACAAATCTAAATTAATTGTTTAAAGTTTGAAATCATTTGCAATCCAAATCAGTGACTTGTATATACACGACCTAGATTCCATTTCTTAAGCTGACCTAATTTTAAATGAGCGACTCGCAGTAAGAAAGGCGGGTCCTTCGAGTGCGTACTCGGGGCGCGCTTTCAGAGCATTATCTGTTAAGCGCTAAGGGTTGTCGGAATGCACGTTCTAAACATATATTTCTTCAGAGGAACAACAATACTGTCTGTTCTTTGGTTTAGAATCTCACATTGGTAAGTGTTTTCCTGCTTAAAGATTTATTTGTTAATTATTTGCTGAAATGTCCTGATGTATTGTTGGTTCAGAGATTTTACATGCTCACCTGAGGTGTAAGCTCATTTTCGGAGAATTTTTCCTCTTGAACGTATATAAAGTGGGTGAGGACGTAGGTAGTCTTCGAAATTGGCTCCTGGGAGAATACGAAGAAAATTAAGTAAATATTTTTCTGAGAAAAGAGCAAAGTTGTGTAGCAAATTGGGAGAGAAATACGAGGTGTTTTAATTACTGCTTTTCAACAACTTTTCTGCATACATCCGATTCAGCTAAAACCACACACTTTCCATACATATAATCTATATATAGGTCATTCCTGGAGTAGTCGATTAACTTTAGAAGAGAAATGCAAATGTGCGTCGGTGGCACAGTGGTTAGGACTCTCGCCGACCATGCTTATGGTCCCGGGTTCGGACCCACGCCGACGCACACCTGATATCTATGGTCAGCCTGCGAAATTCGGGCCACCGATATTCATGCTGAAAATTCCATACTTGTACCAAAAATACAGTGTGGAATCAAGCTGTAATCAAAAATAAAAAAAATTAAATGGTTCGTGTAAGATTACATTTTTTTTGCATTATCATCGTATCGCCGTAATTAATTATAAGCTGACTAGAAGATAAGAAAAAAGGAGAATGAATGCCCGGCGGAATTAAACTGCTTACCTTTTTATTTGCCACGACAAGAGGTTTTCTTTTCAACCAGCTTTGTTAATATTACAGGATTCCACTAAATCTTTCTACTCTTCCCTATCACTCCGCTCTTATATTTCTATAGGACTGCCAAGACAGTGTAGCTAATAACGTTAGGATTAATGCTCGTTTTAAAGGTGCAGTTCCAAGCATTCATTTGACCTACATTTCTGTTGTACCTGCAATCTAAGTGGTTCACTTTTAGCCACATCCCTGATGTGTACCGTTCACCTGCATTAGTTTTATACGAAATTAACCCATGTGAGAATGAAGTGAATTACTTGCTTTTTCATTTATTTTGCTCTCCGATTGGAACAAAAGACCATGGGTTACAGTTTTAGTGTTGTTTTAAAGGGGAGGGGTTGATAGCCTTATGCCCAACTTTTCTTCTTTATCACGTTTAGTGTCGGTTGGCAAACTGAACGACCCTGAAGTCAAACCCTTACTTCCTCAGTTCTGCATTACCATGGAATCATCTATGCACTTGTTATTATTAGCGTTGTTTCATCATTTGCGATCAGACTTGCACATGGTCCGAGGTTCGATCCCCTGCCGACGCACACCTGATATCTATGGTCGGCCTGCGAAATTTGGGCTACCGATATCCATGCTCAAAATTCCATACCTGTACCAAAAATACTGTGGAATCAAGCTGTAATAAAAAAATATATATGCAAGGCGAAAAATTTAAAGAAATTCAACTTGCTTGATTGCTAATGTATGTAAATAATATTTGTATGATCAACAAAGAAATATAACCAGACAAACTGGTGGCAGTCCCATTCTCATATTCAGGTCTTATTTTCAGCCTTTCTCTGCACTTCATTCAAATAGTTCACTGTTATAATTATTGCGGATAAATATTTTAAAGTGCATCGTTTTCGAATGTAATTAACATGTGGTTATTGCCCCAGAAATATATCTATCCTAATTCATTTTTGTAAGTAAACTGTGATTTTGAGTATCCACTAATTTCGCTAACATTTCGCATACATTAGCATGTAAAATGACGCCATATTTTGAGTCGCCAAATGTACGTTTAATTGTGGTAGATACTTTTGTAGACCTGATGAATCCGGTTTTGATAAATTTTAATGTCGATGAGTAATACTGAGATGGGTCTCCATCATGTTTGTCAAAAATATATGTCTCAAAATGCGTGTTTAGTTATCCTGATGTTTAATGACCAATAAAGTGTAAATTATAAATTATTACTCAGTTTACTTTAAGTTTCATTTACAATGAGCTGATAAGTGTAGATTTCTCGATTTTGAGATTCTCAGTGACAGAGGAACCTAAAGAATGAAACACATATAGATTTTAATGTTCTGACGTCTCTGTATACAGGTACGTATTTATTGTGCACTTTGGTTACCTTACATCAACCTAGTTGTTCGAACTCAATTTCCCATAACATACTTTTCGTGTGCCAGGCTTAGGATTGAACTTATCACGTGAGTTTTGGTGATACTTCTTAGTTGTCCTGACCGAAGTAGATGAAGCTTAACTCCAACCCTTGATCCATCTGATGAAACCAAGTGCCTAAGCCAATGGGCCACACCATTAGCTCATTAATTCTCATTTGTCACCTGTCATTTTTATTTACGAAATTTCAGCCCCACTAAGATAGGTTATATGGAGAAAATCTTGACTGTCTGTGCATATCGTAATATGCAATCATGCGATGGGGTGGGATATAACATAGTATTATTGAAGTAAGTTTAGTTGATTGGAGACAAAGGCTGATCAACGAACCAAGTCAACATCTGATATATTTAGTGCAGCGGCCGTAGTATCATTGCTGGAAATGCGGAAGATTCTCTCACCGATCTCATCGGAGAATCAGTGAACTACAGGAACTGAGTTCTCGAGGTTACATCGTTACCTTATAGCCATTGTAGGCAACAAACTGTATTGCAGACGTCATTCAGTAAATAGTGACTTATCGACATATGTTTTACCCATGTGACATTTTTAATTGGGCATCACGGACTCTGAATAAAATATTTCAAAATTCACAGCACTGAAGCAGATGCATGTAAACAGTAGACTTCTCAAATTGTACTAACCAATATTTTCATTTGCTAAATTCCCTTCTGCTTTGAATTATTCTACTACTGGTGTTGTTACTTTTTCCTTCTTACCGTTGTTAACATTATGTACGACGTACAGTCTGATATAACAGCTTTCCACACACACAATTATAACGATTCCGTTCCTTATGCCTGTGTAGTTGTTTGAATTCTTAAGTCATTTGAACGAAGGTTTGATAAGTATGCTAAAAAGTTACTTGTTGATACTAGTTTGACTTTTTAATTAATGAACATCTCTTTTTGAAATTGATTATTCAAGTCGTTGAGAATACTCATCAGGACATTAGAGCGACAAAAACAAGAAGCTCAGCAAAGATATCCTTTCGGCAATTTCATCTTCAAAAGCGGTTAATAATTTTCGATTTGATATGAAAGGTTGATGGTGTGGTAAAGGGTGAATATAGGCCACAAAGGGTGCAGGAACAAAAATAATATCAGATTAAAACGGTAGTTGCGTAACATGTAAAATAATTTCTAAAGAAGACAGGTGTGAACAGGATGTGCTTAAAAAGATTGAAATAAGCGATTTTAATAAATTAAGGTGAAAAAGTGAAAAGAATGAAAAAACGCCAACTAAGGAACCATACAGAACTGAATCCATTGTAAATGTAAAAGTTGAACTAGTTTCTTTTGATGCATATGGCGAGAGCTGCTGTAGTACAGCGACATCGAAAACATGCTGCTTTTGGTAGATATCTGCTGACTTTGTCATTTACGCTAAAAATTATTGTTTCAGTTTGTTCTTATGCACATTTTGTTCACACCTGTCTTCGTTAAAAACTAATTTACGTGTTGCGCAACTATTTCTCTGATCCTGTTTCTCTACCTCTTACGATTTATATTCATTTTTTATCACATCTTTAAACTTTCACATCAATGTGTCTGTCTGTTTTTGACATAGAACTTTGCACCGATGTGCACCAGTTCAAGTCGTCACACTCCCTCCTTGTAGCACACAAAGCAAGAGAAGATAGTAGAAGAAATGCATAATAGAGACAGTAAACAGAGGTGTGTGACAAGGGAATAGTAATAACGAAGAACAATGTAGTTTCATTGGAAATCATAAGTTACAAGGAGTGGATGCATCTGCACCAACCAGCCATTGAGAACGATTTTGAGTCATATCATCAATTGTTTCCGTCCCGAAGACCCTAACCAGTCGGGCAGTCTACACCTTCCTACGTGACTGGCTTAAAGTAGCTGTTGTGGATTTCATTGACTGATGAATCCATGTTTTGGTCTGACCGCTGTTATCCCCTCTGATCTACCTTCTTTAACATGTTGAGTTAAATAACAATTGTAACTGTACAAACTTATTTGTAAAAGTGAGATTGTCCAGCTTTTGCGGATGGAAATGGTTTTTCTCCATTTTATTAATTTTCAAGTGTTGGTTTGTAGGGATTTGATTGGTTTCACGATTTCATCATGAGCTGACATTTTTCATTTGGCTGAGCTGTTAGTCAGTCAGTGTCGGATGAGGTTCAGTTTGGGAATATTCTTCATGTACTGTGGCACTCTAACCAAAATTGACTAACAAACACTCCTGTATTTCACATCGTTTATAGGTTTCACTTTAAGGGTGTTTTACTGCATGTTTGCTCATAAGGCATCTCTGTGTACGCAGAGTTTTGGATGATTGTGTTTGCTTACTTTAGTTTAGCGCGAATATTAATGACACTTTATATGTGTGGGATTTCACATCCCTACAAACGAAGCACGTTAAGCGAGGAAGGGCCGGTGCTGCATGTGAGGGAATCTGTAAATTATTGTAGCAGTTTAAAGGGAAGATAACTGGTAGACGATAAAGGTGGGTGGTGATTAGGAGAGCGTACAGTCTTGGAAGTGTGTAGGTGGTTATTACTTCCCAGTCGCCCACACCGTGGAAGTTGTTCTTTCTTTGGGGTGCCTGAAGTAGCAAAAGTGCTGTGTGACCGCAGAAACCAGGGGGCAACCACTTGAGGTCGGTCACACATGACCTGTTTGAACTGGTTTTAAGAGTTGTCTTCATATTAGTAACTTACCGCCAGCTATGGACCACCGTACGGTAACTCAGCATGTACATACTTTGGCGTTGACCGCTTCTAACCTTCACCCATCTGTAGAGTGGAGAGGCAGCATAGTTGGCATGGTGGTCATCTGCTGTTACATCCCTTTTCCCCTACAGTACGACTTTGCCCACAAACTCCCAGCATAGTTTAAACACCCTACACTATGATGGTAACTACTTTTAGTCTAATGGCATGGTAGGACCTGCAACCAGTGTAGCTTATTGGGTCATTGTGATTTGCATGCCCGACCACCACATCAAGGTAGCAGCTATCGGTCAGAAAGATTACTAAGGGTTCTTATTGTTAGGAATACATTGTTATAAGAATTTTAATTACCTTCCTTGATATATTGATATATGTTGAAGCTATTCACTCATCTCAGAGCCATGTTTCACCTAACTCACTGATCATTTGTATACTTGTCTATTGGTATTTTGTGAACTGAACGATTCTCAAATCTTTTAGTTATATTCATTCAATTATTGTTACTCCTATGGCACTCATGCTTGTATACACCTATTCTCTTTTACGTTGTGTTTCACAGCCTGGCAACTGAGAATGGTTTGTTTTAGTGAGAATTTCTGCTGTAATCTGACTGTATTTCCAGTGAAATATCCTGAAATGGCAATGAGTGAAGTGACTGGTGACTGTGCTGTTGAGATAATGGTGTTATGTAGTCAAATAATGACTATATTTCTGCATAATATTTTTAATTTTTGATTATGGCTTGACTCCACACCGTATTATTGGTACGGGTATGGAATTTTCAGCTCGTGTTATCGGTAGCCCAAATTTAGCAGGCCGACCGATTGATATAAGGGGCGTGCGTCGGTTGGCCGGCTAGATTCCTAACCGCTGCACCACCGACGCTTTCGAATTTTTGCTGAGTTCCTTCAAAATTTTTGTTAATTTATTTATTGTTGTTAGTGTTACGTATATTGAAATTACTTGCACAAGATACATAGTTGTCCAATCAAACTGTCTGTTAATTTAAGAATACAACGTGCGCACTGCAGCTGAGTATAATTGCAATGTTATCACTCATCAAATAAATTTACAGTATGATAAAACCATCTGTTACTCATTGAAGTGGAATAAGACTTCTGGTTTAAGAGATACTAGAAAAACAGTTGTAGTGTAGATCTAGTCGGTGAAACTACACCAGCTATTATTATTCTTTGGGTTGTGAGTGAAACGCAAAGCTTCAAAACCACATCTCTGCTTTGTCCTATTCTATGCGTTCTTTAGTTGTCTCCACGATTCCCCACAGACTGTCATCTCACACGATCTCCTTCATGTCATTGTCGAATAATCTCGTTGACTTGGAATATGCAGACGATATAGTCCTTCTAGGCGAAGACGCTGACGAAATGCAGAGTCTTCTAAACACCTTGAGCCGCAATCTACGAATGTTTGGCATGCGATTCGCTCCCGCCGTGAAATGCAAGATGATGATACAGGACTGGACTACATCGACGCCTAGTTTAAAAATAGGAAGTGAAGTGGTAGAGCACGTTGACCGCTTCACTTATTTGGGAAGTACCATCAGCCAGTGCCAACGGGTTGATCTCTGACGAAATCTCAGCACGAATACAAGTTTCGCATTTGCCAGTTTACGCCGACTCTGGCGTAGACGAGATGTTCGACTATCGACCAAAGGGCGGGTGTACTGCTCATCAGTCCGCTCCGTCCTCCTTTATGGTTGTGAGACCTGGCCACTGAGAGTGGAAGACATGAAAAGACTGATTAGCTGTCTTTGATCATAGGTGCCTGCGTTCTATTTCCCGTGTAAAGTGGCATAATAAGGTGAGCAACATTGAGGTTAGGCGTCGAGTGCTAGGTAAACAGGGGAAATCAATCGACGAAGTCGTGAAGCTACAAAGACTGAGATGGTTAGGACATGTGTTACGTATGCCAAGCCATCGCCTCCCTCGACGAGCTATGTTAGCGGATATAGGGTCAGGCTGGAAAAAAGCTAGCGGCGGTCAAACAAAAACTTGGCTTTACCAGTCAATGAAATCCACAACAGTTGGTCTAAGCCACGTAGGAAGGTGTAGACTTCCAGGCTGGGGTCCTCGGGACGGTAAAAATCTATGGTTGGAAACAATTGGTGACATGGCTCAAAACCGTTCTCAGTGGCGCAGATGCATCCACTCCCTGTGACTTATGATCTTCAATGAAACTGTTTTGTATTTCTTTATTACTCCTTTGTCTCACACCTCTGCTCACTGTTTCTATTATGCTTTTCTTGTACTTTCTTCTCTTGCTTCGCGTGCTACACGGAATGTGGAGACTTGAACTTCCGCACATTTGTGCAAAGTTCTATGTCGAAAACAGACAGACATTGTCGAACTCCCAGCTCGTGGTTTCTCATTTGCGTTCCACTGGTTCGCAATGCCTTTCGACGGTCTCGTCAGTGTGTTTCCAACCCATCCTTCATGGTTGGTTAGTTCACAGAGTTCCTTGTTGGAAATGCTTTTCGTGATCCTCCAGCCAATTTTCTGAACCATACAGAAAAACTGACTGACTTAACATTGATGCTAAAGACCCGGATTCTGTTGTGTGTGCTGAGTAGGGAATATTTCCAAGTTGATTTCACAGTGACGAAGGGTTGCTTTGCCTTTCTCAGATCTAGTCTTGACAGCCTCATCCGTGTTGCCTTTAGTTGAAATGATGATGCTGAGATAAGTGGAGGAAAGTAACCTCTTTGAAATTTATTCCGTTTATAATGATTAGTGCTTGTTATTGTGGTACATAAATGATAATTTCTGATGCAGACTGTTTTTGATACCACTGATAATACTTTTTACTTATATAAATTACAGTGTATTATTTTTCCCCCACTTCTTTCTTAGGCGATGTGTGACAAACCTTTCTTCTATAACCCCGACATTGATACAAAAATCGCCGGTTTATACGATTTACAGCATACCATAGGCCGAGGACATTATGCAGTTGTAAAACAAGCACGTCATGTATTCACTGGTGAAAAAGTCGCAGTAAAAGTAATAGATAAAACAAAGTTGGACAATATTTCAAGAGATCATTTATTCCAAGAAGTAGTATGCATGAAATTAGTTCAGCACCCGAATGTAGTCAGATTATATGAAGTTATCGATACTCCAACTAAATTGTACCTTGTTCTCGAATTGGGAGATGGTGGTGATCTATACGATTACATAACAAGTCATGGTGATGGTCTCAGTGAAAAAGTTGCAAAGCGCTATTTTCGTCAGATAGTCACTGCTATTGCCTATTGTCATAAATTAAGAGTGGTGCATAGAGATCTTAAACCAGAAAATGTAGTTTTCTTTGAGAAGTTGGGTTTAGTGAAACTCACGGATTTTGGATTCAGCAATAGATTCATTCCTGGTACAAATTTAGATACAGCTTGCGGTTCTTTGGCTTATTCTGCTCCAGAAATTCTACTTGGTGATTCATATGATGCCCCTAAAGTGGATATTTGGTCACTGGGTGTAATATTGTATATGCTTGTCAGCGGCAGTTTACCATTTCAAGAAACAAATGATAGTGAAACGTTGACAAAAATTATGGATTGTGATTATTCTATGCCTGCACATTTATCACCAGACTGCAAACGACTTATCTCACGTTTATTGATCCGGGATCCACAGAAACGTGCTCATCTTGATGATATTCTACAAGATGATTGGTTGAAGATAGACGGTGAGGATTTACCTATTGAATTGTTTTCTGTTCCTTTAATATCACGTGAACATTTATCATTTGAAGATCATATGGAGATTTTATCGAAAATGGCTGAAGGTAAACTCGCGACTGTTGAAGAAATACAATCCACGTTAGATCGTAATGAATATAATCATATAGCTGCTACGTATTATTTACTTGCAGAACGTAAACTAAAACGTAACTATATTGAAGAGTATAAACGATTAGTGAATCAATCCCAATTGATAGAGAAAAGAAAACAACAACAAGAACAACAGAAATTGTCCATTAATTGTCCATATACACTTTCAGAAAATTCTAAACAACCTCAGATTGTTGAGAATACTACATCTGCTAAATCTTTACTAAACAATGTGATAAGTTCAGGTGGTGCTGGTACATCATCGCGAATTTTAGGTCCCTTGGGCTCATCAAATGTCGAGGATCGAGTAAGACGGTTTAGTATGATTTTAGAAGATGAAGAAGAAGAGGAAGAAAGCAAAGGATCACCAGTAGCCTCCTCATTGTTCGGTAAATGTATTGGTGGTGTAAATGAGTCAACTACTAATGGGATGGGAGATGCTGATGGTTTACCGCATTGTCTTGCCGACACTTCAGAAGAGGCAATGTTAGAAGAAGAAGAGGAAGAACTTGCTACTGTAGCCGGATTGGTGTGTGTACGTTCCGAGCTGTTGACTGAGCAGATGGCAAACAATTTGTTGAGTGTATCCGAGTCTGAATATCCACCGAACGTCAATGGCTCCGTGGCACCGACTCGTTCGTGTTCAAGAACAAGCGGCTCTGGTGCTGAAGTATCTGATGGTGCAGAGTCTGATGCCTCTCTAAGCCCCTGGAGTGCAGGTGGTTTCATCAATTCAATAAATCGTGTGACATCTACAACGCGCTCGTTACCTCCCGTTGATATCAGAAGAAAACATCCATATCGGAGAGCATTTATATCTCATCGTCCGCTAACCACTGTAAAAAGCAGTCCACAACTTTTAAAACATATTGCTGAAGAAGACTGGAATAGTTGTAATTCTTTTGAAATCAATGAACCTCTCCATCTGGATAAACGTAGAAAGAAAATAGATGAATGTCGTGCACAAAATCCATCTGCATATTCAACATCTGAAGATGGAACAGGAACTAGGTCTTTACGTAGTTCATGTAATCTATATCGTAGCATCAGATATGTGGATGACCAGTTGATTGGATTAAAACCTGCAAATTTGTCTAATGCTGCAACTCAACAAACGTATTCTGGAGCTCATAGTCCAACATGGACACGTAGATTTTTTAATACTCCTGCATCATCATCCCGTCCAGCAAGTATTGGCAGTTGGAATGCCGTTCTGAACATGAGTTTAGCAAGTGAACAGCGTCGTCCGTCATTTAGCTCTTCTCCTGCTGAAAATCAAACAGGTGGTGTTAGTCGAAGGAAGGTTCTTTACTTAAATCATGGTCAAAGCTCTCATTTGCTTAACAGAAGCATTACTGCTGACCGAAGATGCAGCGGACCTCCTGGTTTATTGCTAGCTGTTTCGGGGATGTATCATCTTGGTTCTACGGCTCCATTACCCAGCCGCTGTGGATCAGACACCTCATTTCTTGATCACAATGATTCCAATCCCTTACCTGCTACTGTTGAAAACTCTTTTCCTGTTGAAGATTCTTCTAGTTTTCTAGACGGAGTGGACTTACCAAATGGAATTCGATCTCCTGATACCATTAAAGAGGCAAGTGATCTTACAAGAATTAATTTTCGTTACCCTACATCCTCAGTTTCAGGAGTGAATAAAAGAGGTTCGACTATATCCCCCCATCGTGCTCTTTGTAATTCACGTAGAGCTGCCAGTTGGTGTAGCTCTGCACCGATATTGTGTGAAACATCCGAACATCCGTATTTAACATACGCAGCATCTAACGGCAGTGGAATTACAACACTATCATCTTGCGAAAACAATTGCCAGCTGAATGGTTCATCTGCGATTCGAGAGCATTGCACGCCGATACGTGAAGAGGATGATGAAGCAGCCCGGTGTGGAGAATCTCCCATTTCCAAGGTGTCTGATTTTTTTAGTAGCCTAAGTAATCGAAGGCGATCTGAGTCTTCAAGTATGCAAACAAATTCAGCTATTTTTACAGCTTCAAATATAGCACGTGTTGCATTTGCCACATTGGCCGAATCAGAGTCAACCTCAACTATCAGTCAATTACCAAACATACCTTCCCAGCAAAATCATTCTGGTGACAATGTACCAAATGGAAATAATTCACAATGTACCACATCAAACTTTTCACTCAGCTCTCTAGCAACAAGTTTACGCGATTCACGGTATATGATTGATATAATACGCGGGACGTTTGAATTACAATGTCAGTATAATCGTAGATTTACTAATTCAATTGTTGGAGTTAACAGTGGTGAGTATAATTCTGATCGAACTAGTACTTCAACATCAGTACGCAGTCTGACAGCTATATCTGAAAGTTTTCCTATTAACAGTCATTTAAAAGATGATTCACAAAAACATCCTGGATATAATCGAAACTCGTCACTTCTTTCGCCTGGATCTATATCCACATGTTCGTCTATAAACCAAAGTGTTTATTCTAATTCGCATACAATCACCTATCCTATGAATAATGCTTCATGTAGTCGTCCAGATTCTTTTGTTACAAATGCAATTCAGTCAACTCGAATGAGTTTACCGAGTAATTTATTAACTGGTGGTGTTGGTGGTGGTTCAATGGTCAACACAGAAGTCATCCCATCAGTTAGTCCGGTTTTAGAAAGTAACACAGAGAATTTTTCGTCTTCTTTTTCACTTGAACAAAATTCACCAGTAAGAATTGGAAATTTTGTCAATCATAATCATGGAAATGGATCGTGTAAATCGACTAGTCATCATCACTCAAGTAATCTACTCAAACATCCTTCAAATTTATCTTCAAGTGTAGAGTCGACTAAAGATATCCAGGCTAGTTGTCTTTCAGATAATTATTGCGGTATAGTGGCGAATAATAGTAATAATAATATTTGTCAACAGTTCAATAGTAGTAGTAGTAGTAACAACAATAATGGTAACAGTAATAATAACAATAATAATAGTAATAATAATGTGAATAATACTGAAGCGATAAGTGAGCCGTCTAACCATTGGATGCAAAAAACGAATGGACCAAATCATAAACAGTTAACCCCTCTGATTTTTGGGAAGCATAAACCTCGTTTGGCGTGTTGCTCAGTTTCATGATCGTCTTCCATCCATCCATTCATTCATCTATCACTCATCTTGGAGGTACTCCCTTTTTGCTTTCCATTCACACTGTCCTATTATAATCTGTGTATTAAAGTGTCATTATTTCTTGTTCGTCTACGCCTCCCACGCCTCAAAGCAGCCGCCGCTGCCGCAGCCAGATCACTTTTTCATTGTTTCTTTTTCGCGTTGTTGTTTATGTTGTTGTTGTTGTCGTAGGTCTGTAGCAGCAGTGGATTTTTTGTTTGTTTTTGCTACCTGCTTTATTTCATTCTACTTTCAGGCATCCATATACCTACATATATAAGCATGTTATTATATGCATAATTACGATTCGCCTTTACGTTTATAAATTAATAAACTAACCTCGGTTGTATACCTCGATAAAATGCTAATATATTACTATTATCATTTATTCCATTCATTCATTCATTCATTCAACCGTCAGTTTATCGCCAAGATTATGTATGTATCACTCACGTACAAAACCAATGGAAAAATTTGTTTTATCAACGTTTATGTATCTTAATGTCGTTCAGCATCAGTTTCCTTTGATGTAAGCAAAAACAAAATAATAAAAACTATCGTCTGTACTTAATGTGATCTCATTCAATCCCCCCCCCCCAAAAAAAAACAGCACAACTCTGGTACCATATCCTGTTTCTATCCCATTTTCATAGTGCCACTTATACAATCGTTGATGTAGGCATACCTTCTGTGTATACATACGTCCACAAAAACATGCCTATACAGTCAGTCATGGACATCCTTACGCTTCTTCTTTTGATTGTTGTGATTTTCGGATCCACTGTCTATATCTTCTGTTTATATTTCACCTCTGCTGTAAATACTCATATTTTTTTAAATCTTCCCCTTCTCCCCCTTCTTTCTCTCTCTCTCTTTGTGTGTGTGTGTGTGTTTCACTTCATCGTTTCTTATTCCTCATCATCACATTAATTTGTGTAAATATATTATTTACCACTTCATTTTATGTGTTGAAATTATAAATCCCGGTTAATTTCAATTTTAATTTTGGCTTTCCAAAAATTTATACATATACGTATGAGCTTAGGACGTCCGACTGACCACTGTTCCATTGAACATGTTTGTTTCTAAATTTAAAAGATGCAGAAAGTATATATTTTCATCATTTACTTTATGTAATATATATATATAAATACAGTTATTAAGGTCATCTGATATGTTATCATTATTTTGTTTGTTCTCTTATGTACCTTCAAGTGTTTGTTTTTTTAGAGGGAGAGATGGTAAATTCGAGATCGATTTCAAGTTCGCTGACAAACTGATTTCAGTTAGAGAACTACCATTGAAAACCCGTAAGGAGTACTAAGTAGGTGCTAGCCAGGTGTTTCGTCTGTTCGTTTGGAAACTCTTCTGCTAATTCGCTGAATATATAGCATGACCATCAGTGGAAATTAAGCTAGTTTTCATTAGTAATTGTGTCCACAGGATGAAATTGTCGAGTGGATGTAATCGTGACCAACGGGGTCAACGAAATTGGCCGTGAGAACAGACAAACCCCGCGAATGGCACACTACGTATCAGTTGGGCGATATATAGTGAATTGTTAAAAGTTAGAATTAATAAACCATTGGATCACAGCGTCTGTAGGGATGACGAGCTCACCTTGGAACATGAAGGTCATGAGATTGATCCCTAATAATATAATAATGATGATATTAATAGCTTTATTCCAAAACAGTACTTGCGATACAGAATGGAATTCTCAGCATTTCACTACACTATTGCATCCAGTTAGTACATTATCAGTAAATAAAATTCTACATAGATTAAGGGTAATCTCAGTTCATTATGACAACAACATATTGGCATATCGGTAGCAAAGCCCAAATTGAACAGTGTTCGAAAAGTAGATCCTAGCATATTTACTGACGTAAGCTTTTTTTTTTTTTTTTTTTTTTTTTTTTTTTTTTTTTTTTTTTTTTTTTTTTTTTTTTTTTTTTTTTTTTTTTTTTTTTTTTTTTTTTTTTTTTTTTTTTTTTTTTTTTTTTTTTGGTAACAAAAGGTCGAGATATACAGAGTGTGAAAGAACGGAAAAGAATATTTTAAGTAGAGTTTATAAGTGAGAGAGAAACAAAACAGCACATAACAACAAAAAAAGAGAAACGAAAAAAAGAAAACGTTGTACCAATAAATGATATGAGTTGGAAAGACGAGATCCAGTTGTTCTACTGACTATTTAATAAGTCATAATTTTCACGCCTAATGCTTTTTTATCGCACAGAACACGAGCTAAGTAGGGTATGGTTGAGTTTTTGTACTTTCTAGTGCGAGCATATAGTTTTCTGTATAGGCTTCTGGTTCTGTCTGATGAGATACAAGGGGAGAGTTGTGAATGAAGAGGGTGTTTTGTATGAGTTAGATAAAATGGAATAAGCCCATTTTTCACATGAGTCCATGTGCCTGTCAACCAGAATATTAACGAGCTGGCTAAGTGGCAAGTTGCTTACCCTGCTGACAACTTTTAACTTTTTTTGTAATAAGGTATAGTCTTTCTTCAATAGCCCAGGAAAGACTAAGGGGGAACAATAGAGAATAATAGGCGAAATGCGAGAGTTAACGAATCGTAGGAGTAAGGGTTGGGTTATACCAGAATGCCTTAACTTCGTGATATAGAAGGTAAGACGGAATATTTTCTTAGAAATCATCAAGATATGAGACGACCAGGAAAGATCAGAAGATAGAGTGACGCCTAGGTATTTAATTTCCGACTTGGTTTCAATTTCAGTGCCATCTTTTTATGTTGCACATCTCGTGAGTGCTAACCAGTTTGTTTAGATCAGATTTGTGCCTAAAGGTGAAATTAACTGTTTGACATTTAGAGGGATTTAAAGTGAGACCGTTTTCCTTGGACTGTTGGCTGATTTCTGATAAAAAGCCATTTAGTTTGGAGCAGTCACTTTGACACTTGACAGGCAGGCAAGATACAGTCAGTCGTCAGCGTATTTGACAAAATAATGTCATTTGAAGATGGTAGGTCATGTAGAAAGAATGAAAAGAGAAGTGGGGAGAGTACAGCACCTTGGGGGACACCAGCTTCAGTGAGCACAGCAGAGGAGGATTTCCCTTTGTATACGGTCTACTGCATTCTGTTTGAGAAGTAGGTATGTAACCAGTTAGTGACCCAGAACTCAGTTTGTGTCACAGAGAGCTTATTTAGCAAGAGACATCCAGGTGCAGAGTCGAAAGCAGAAGTGAAGTCGAGAAACGTGCAGCGGACGTATTTGGCGCCTTTCTCTAGTGATGAGACGATACTGTTGTGTAAGACGGCTACAGCGTCTAAAGTACTCCCTGGTGAGATCTTGATAGTTCAGAAAAAAAGCATGGGCGAAACAGATATCGAGTACTCTTTACTGGTTTTCAATGGGGTGGTTCTGTAAAATGAAGTCAATTCGTGACAAAATTTGTAATGTTTATACCGTGTAGGTCGTACTCAGTTTAGGGTCAGCGCAGTCAAACTATATCCACTGAGAAATTAGCATAGGATTCGTTTACTAAGGTGAAAATGTTCCCAGTGGAACATAGGGCTTCAAACTAGAACTCTGAAGTTTCGATAGCAATGGTGTTTATTTCTATATGCTAAGGTTTACTAGCCTCATGCCCAAACTTCTCTCTTTATCAGTCTGATTACTGGCTTAGCGAGGTAAAGGAGGAGTGCGTCTGCCGGGGATCGAACCCTGAACCACCTGCGTGGTTGGCGAGCATTTAGCTGCAGTCCCATCGACACTTCGTGTTACTTCTTAGCTTAACTAATTATTGATAAGTTTCTTGAGTGTACGATAGTTATTTTAGTATACCAACTAATCATAACTTACATTGTAGTATATGGTTCAGTAAACAGTATTCTATCGTTGTTTAAGGTACCACAAATGAAGTACCATAGGATGGTATCAAAACTTTGGGGTTGTAGGGATTTCAATAGGTTCTTTGTTTGTGAGCTCCAGATCTTCTGGAATCTTGTTGTCAGTACAACGTATTCCTGTCTTGCCACTCCCACACACACCGTTTACCGCCTCAAAATCCAGTCCACGACAATTAAGAATATCATCGGTGATAATAGACATTCGTCCTTGTCTTACTCCTGTGTTCACTCTGAACGCCTCGCTGATTTTTCTGTTGTGGATAACCTGACACGTGACATTGTCATATAGCTGTGGTTGAATCATGTTGATAAATATTTAGGAACTCCACTCCATAGTGTTGAAGTAGTTCCCGAATTACTTCTCGGTCAATGCTCTCTGTCGTAGGCCTTTCGAAATGCGATGAGACTGAGATGGAGGTTTGACCACCATTCTATTCTAGCTTGTGTTCGATGATGATGCGTGTAGTAGCGATTCGATCCTCACACGATTTTTCTATCGTGAATGCGGCTTGTTCCGTCAGGCTGGCGGAGTTGTGCATGCAGGGTGTCTTTTATCTTTCTGTGTAGGATGACACGGCATAGTATTTTGTTTGGCGTTGAGAAGAGTGTGATTTGGCGTCAGTTCCTGCAGTGTGAGGTGTAAGCGGCCCTTCTTTGGTAGTTCCACATGGTAGCCAGCCTTGCTTCTAATCAGTAGGCAGTTTTCCTTCCTAACAATTTGGAGTAGTGGCGTGAGCACATCTGTGACGGTTTTCAGTGCTTCGTGTTGGGCGAATTCCATCTGATCCTGTTGTCTTCCCGACTAGCTTCCAGTAACTTGATTGCATTCCAGATTTCTTCTTTCGTTTGATTATCGATGTCCACTGGTAGGGAATTCTGTGCGCGCTGTTGGTGTTGTTGTTGTTAGTATTTCTGGGTGATTCGCAGGTGATGGTCGATTCAAGCGTCCTTTAAAGTGATCAGCCCACAGTTTTATTTGTTTCTTCTCCTTAATAATTCGGTATTGATTTCTTTGCGGCTAGAAACATGGTACCAAAAAATCCAGAGAGCACTGATTATGTGTCTCGTGTTTAATTTGGACTTTTCATCAGTACTCTTCGGCAGTGGATTGAGTGTAAAACCGTTAAGCTTCAATGTAATGAGCGTCCTAATTTAGGTCAGATGATTCTGTTTCCAGATAATGATGTTTTTTTTATCACTTAACAATCTACGATATAGCTTAAGCACGTTGGTTCATGACTAGATATGGATCAATAGTGATATGGGTAGAATGTGATCTTGAGTGTTTTCACTTGGCCTAAAAATGATTTTTTTTAGTGATCACACTAACAATCTGACCACCGTCAAACATCAAATTTTTTCAATATGACTGAATATCTGACATATGCTAAAGAGTCAAGGATATAAAGATATTTGTTAATAAAGATTAATTCACCACGCCATAGAAAAAGAATTTACCAGTAAAACACAAATTGGTAAATTTCGTCGGTTCCATACATTCTTAAGTCTAATATTTTGTTTATAGATCGGAGAGATATACAAGTGATTCTCCTTCACATGATCGTATGTTTAAATACATTTGTCTGTAGAAGTTATTAAGTGAACTGAATTAAGTAGTGTGAATCTATTACGTGATACTTGCTTATAGTGAAGAACAATAAGGATAATCGTTTTGGTTTTTTCTCCAGCGAATTCCAGAGTATTACGTCCAACGCATTCATTTTCCTTCAGCTTTTGTTATTGAAAAAAAAACCCAGCTCAGTTGTTGGGCACTTTATAGAAACTAACAACTCAGGAGATGGCCTTTTTCAGTGGAACCTTGGATTCGTTAGGCCTTTTGGAAACCTCAAACAATTTCATGATTTATTATTGTGTGCATCGGTGGCACAGTGGTTAGGACTCTCGCCGACCATGCACATGGTCTGGGGCTCGAGCCCGCACCGACGCACATCTGATATCTATGGTCGGCCTGCAAAATTCGGGCTACCGATATCCATGCTGAAAATTCCATACTTGTACCAAAAATACAGTGTGGAATCAAGCTGTAAATCAAAAATAAAAAAAATTATTGTTCCCTTGGGTTCCTAGTGGAACATAGGGCTTCAACTTCACGTCTCCCTCCACTTGCTTCTGTCTTCCTTCTGCTGTACTTTTCACCAGCATCCATGGTAGTCCATACTCTTTCAACTCCTCTTCACACGATCTCCTCCATATCACCCTCTCACTAACGTCCCACTCGAGCAGTGGCCTAAAGCGCATGCGATGTCACCCAGCGGCCTCCCGCTCAGCGAGAGAGTGTCCAATCCATCTCCACTTTCTCCTGCATATTTGTTGGATGGGCGATTCCTTATTGTTTTGTTCTGTTTGTCCCAGCCACAGTTTCTTGTTGGTGATTATTTCCAGCCCGGTCATCTGATCTTCATTCAGTATAGCGAAGAGCGAAGACAGTTAGTTGTTGAAAATGGTCTGCAATAGCCAGCCTGCTGGAAATATTCTTTGTGACCCGCCCGCCAAGTCTCTGATCCGTATAGAAGAACTGACTGACTTGACGTTGTTTGTATTGAAAATCCTACCGAATTTTGATGTTGATGCTGGCTGAGTGACGAAGATTTCCAGATTGGTTTCAGGTTGATGAATGTGTTTCTCGCCTTCCCGATTCTCACCCGATTTGACATCCTCGTCCGTTCCGACTTCCTGTAGTTGAGACAATGCTCCCTAGATAAGTGAATGAATGAAGTAACTTCTTTCAAATCCCTCCCACTGATGGTGATTGGCTCTGGATTTTGCTGCTGTTGTTGTTAGTTGGTTATTTTCATAACCTCCGTCTTGTCTATGGTTACTTGGAATCCTATCTTCTCTGGCTGCTTCTTCGACCAGTTTATCGGTTTTTGCTTGTGAGTTTTCGATTTTGTGTGACATCAAACATAAATCATCCACTCGCGAAATCCAGGTCTTCTAGGTTCTTCACGTCGGTCAGGATATCCCTGTCTGCTCATTTGCCACTGTCTGACGCATAATCCACTCAGTCCATCACAATTAGGAATATTATTGTTGATAGATAATAAGCACCCTTGTCTGACTCCTGTGTTTACTCCAAACGCCTTGCTTAGTTTTCCGTTGTGGATGACTTGACATGTGCCGTTGTCGTACATCTGGCTGTTGAATAAGGTTGATGAATATTTGGGGTACGCCGTGGTACTCGAGTAGTTTCCAAATTACTTCGCCATCAACACTGTCTGTCAAAGGCCTTCACAAAGTCTATAAAGTTGAGGTAGAGGTTTGATCGCCATTCCATGCTTTGTTCTGTGATGATGATACGTAGAGTTGTAATTTGGTCAGATCATGATTTGCCTTTGTTGAATCATTTCATGACTTAGATCAAACAACTTTCAGCTGATATGTTTCCGTCATGAACTAAAGTCGCACCGTCATTCAACTTACTGTGACCATGTTAAATGTTAACCATTGTTAAGGCAATGAAATCAATTACGCACTACTTTTCTAGAGTTGGTTTGTAGGTCTACATTATAGATAAGATTTTATTTTGATGAATCGCACAGTGGTGTACAGTAATATTTACTGATGCTACCACCTTTCGAGCACAATTTATTGCCACTCACAATCACATCAAGGTACAGTTCACACAACTTTCTTGCTTAATTTATATACATGTGCGTCGGTAGCACAGTGGTTAGGACTCTCGCCGACTATGCACATGGTCTGAAGTTCGATCCCCTGCCGACGCACACCTGATATCTATGATCGGCCTGCGAAATTTGGGCTACCGATATCCATGCTGAAAATTCCATACTTGTACCAAAGATACAGTGTGGAATCAAGCTGTAAATCAAAAAAAAAAATTGATGGTTAGGCATTTGAATAAAATCAATGTAAGGTAATGTACATTCAGAAATAATATTATTGTTATCAATAAAAACAGTAGGATGGGAAATAAGATGTTTTTAATAGTAAAAAATAGGTAACTTGTTAGAATCTTATAGTGTGAATTGAAATACATTTTAACATTATTTATTATTCTCTGATTTGACTGGTAATAGTGTCTTCTATATCTCTGGTATTGACTTATTCCCGTTGCATGTGTGTGTGTGTGTGGGGGGGGTGGGCAAGAGTCGTTGAACCAGGCAAGGTTCAATAATCAGTTTCTCTCTCTCTCTTCGTTTACCTATAAATTGTTTCCTTCACGTTCCCCAGTGGAACATAGGGCTTCAAGCTAGTGGCTTGAAGTTTCTGTAGCAGTGTTTATTTTACAGGATGGGGTGGCTAGCCTCATGCCCAACCTTTTCTTTTTACCAGTATTATTTCTGGCTCAGCGAGGTAAAGGAGTGCGTCGGCCGGGGTTTGAACCCCCGAACCGTCTACATGTATTACTCTTTAGAATTTTGACTGTGTACCACCCGGTTGTTTGATGGTGTTTTAATGTATGCAGTGCAATTTCTGAGTTTTTTTCTAAATTACTTATCTTTGTGGCATCAGTCATTCTAACCTTAGCTAAATTCTTATTTTCTGATAATCTCACTGCTACTGTAGAGATTTGATTGGTTACAGGTTTGTTCGTGATCTGGCATAAGTTAGAGAACCATTGGAAAAACCACTAAGGAGTACTGGACTCCAGTTTTTTCCCAGTTTTGAAAATTACTATGATGACCGGTTCTATGAGGAAAGTTACTTGGAGTTCTAGTGAGAATTTGTGACCAGCAGAAGTCAGGTGTGACGACAGTTACTTGCTGATGACATTGGTTGTCAGTTGCTCTCTCGATATATATATATATATATATATATATATATATATATATATATCGTGAACTGGCCGAATATTTGATTCAAGTGTCATTGGTTCAGGTCCCAGTGGCTAAACTGTTTACGAGCTCGTCTTGAAGATGGTAAGTTGTGGGTTCGAATCTTGCAGGGTGCAGCATACTGATGGGCAGTCCTGAACTAGGACGAAACGGCTCTCTAGTAATACTAGGTTTCCCTAGTGGTTTTCTAACTGATGTCAGGCCCTAGTGAATTGCTGGCTAGTAATTTTACTTCTCCACTTGTCGTTTTTGTGTTTACGACACAGTATTTTACATTAGCTGTACAACATGGTACACTAACTACATTTTCATAGTACTTTTCAGATGCAAGTTATTGTGCATTTGATCATTCAAAGTACTTTTTTCAATGATTAAAAATGCTCATTAAAATTTTTTCAAAAGAATGGATACTGAACAAAGAGTACTTTTTTCGATAACGCCTTCATCATCAGGTTATATCTACACATTATAGTGAATAAATGAATTAGTGTTATGAACAACATTAATGTTGTTTAAATAACACCGAATCAGATTACAGCTCAATAGGATCAACATAAAATAAGCTGAATGTCAGAAGAATTAGGAAAGATGATATTACAAATTCATGAATTTATAGTTTCTACGGAAGGTCAGCCAGGGCAGTAGTAGTGGCTAGCTGGACTTGCCTCTTTTGAACACAGAGTACTGGTTGTTTGAGGTGAATTACAATAGCCTCTGATGTTTGGAGCATGGGGTGCTTCGATGATTTTAGCAATTTATTAGGCACCCGGTAGATGATGATAGAGAAGAATTCTTCAATGCTGGCTGGCTTTGTGGCTGATTTACCCCAGATGATCCAATATCGAACTGTTAATGGTCTTCACTACACCTTTACTGAGCCATAGTGAGAGATGTTCTCGAGTGAGCACGAAAAGTCAAGTTCCTAGAGCAACGGCCAATATAATTCGCTTTACAAACTCAGTTGAATTGGTAGATACAATTTGAAGTGGCTAGTCTAGTCTAGGTACTTCATCTTTCAGTCAGTCGAGGAATCACCATCGGTCGTGTAGAGAATAAAACGTGTAGTTCGCCAGCATTAAAGTTTCTTTGAACCGATTTTCTTAATCTCCTCGTAATTATCTTACTTGGTATATCGCCCTTGAATTGTAGTCGTATATAAAGAGGCTTCTTGTTTACAGATAGATAGTGACTAGTCTTTTTCCTCTTTCTTTGTCATGTGTTTCTTGATAAATTTGTCGGGATAGCTATTTTCGATCAAAGTATCATATACAGTGCTTAATTTTATCTTCGATTACTTCTTCCGAGCATATAGCTCTAACTAACTCTGTGGCTGAGGGTCTTCACTAAACTTCTTTTGTACTTGATAGGAACGAAGCTGTAAAAATGTGTATATTTGCCTGTCCAAGTACATTTTTCATCAATGTAATCAGTGTATGAGATCACTTTTATCCAAATGTATTTGAATAGTCATCAGCTTGCAAAGCATACGTTAGTTAGTGAGTTATGTCCATTTTTATGTGGGTGTTTATGCTTTCATTTGATATAGAAGTTTTTATTTAGTAGCACAAGTAAGATTTCAGATGACAATTTCTTCAGAATTCTTTCGTGTGTCAGTATCTGTTGTTACAACTACACTTATCACCTCTGGTTAGAGAACATTTTGAGTAGAATGCGGTGTTTTTCTTTGTTAGCTGTTCATGTGTGTGTGTGTTAGACATTGAGTAATATAACAGTTTATCAAGGGAAAGATATTATTCTACATTTTAATTAATATGTGCGAGAAGTGTCCTTTGTGCGTCTGTGGTTCATCTAGGAAGAATGTATACCAGTTACTCACATGCTTTGGGTTCGATTACCAGCCAACACAGTACTAAACCGTACCTAACTGATAGTGAGCTCGGAAATGAGGGTAGTCTGATGGCGGGGGGGGGGCAGAAACTCGACTCCATAGAAGAATTTTGATTGCTACTGAAATTTCAAGTCTATTATTATTATTATTATTCCCTAGGGGTTCCGAATGGAACATGGGGCTTCAACAACACATCTCCACTTTGTTCTATTTTCTCCTGTCCTTTTCAGCTGGGTCCACAATTGCCCATAATCTCTCCTCTCATCTCCTCTTCTCACAACCTCCTTCATGTCACCCTAAGATGACCCATTCGCCTCTTTCCATTAGGATTCCACTCGAGTGATGGTCTGCATTGAACGCAATGTCATTTGACGGCCTCTTCAATGTTTTCCCGGTCCATCTCCATTTTTTCCTACATATGTAGCTTGAAAATCCCCATTCAGTCATATGAAAAAGAGAAGACGTTCAGCGAAGATACTCTTTTTGACGGCGAATTCATTCACATAGCTGTACAATTGCATTTATATATAATTATTTGAGTGTCAGTGTGTACATGAGGTTTGTCAAGTTTAGATAATTAATCAGGTAATACGAGAATGATCTAATATAGAAACAAGGTTAGTTAGACAGCAACTAAAGTAAGATTGAGTTAGTAAGTTAGACGACGTAATATAGTTGACTAAAATTTTTCAACTTAGGTCAGGGCAGCAACAGAGGTAATTACGGGTAGAGACTAAGTAGAAGTGGGGTAGATAATTATGCCATTTAAATTAGAACTGAAATTCAGCTAACAAGTTGGATGACGTAACATAAATGACTGGGCGTTGGTCAAGTCAGTAACAGTGGTAGGGAGGTGTAGAAATTAAATCGGGTGGGGGTAGAGAACAAGAAAGTTGAAAATGTAAAATATTACAATTGAGAAGAAAAAATAATACTAATGAAGCGACAGAAAAAAGAGATTAGGTAGAATATACTTGTGGGGTAATAAAATAGTTTGCGTTCATTGCAAGTGTAGTGATTGAACGAACTTCTTCTGTGTGCAGAGTTCAGGACTTAGTGAGTAAGTCGCCATTGCTTCTGCAGTTTGAAGAAGTCTGATTCGTACACTTTTAGGAAGACTACTTCTTACTCTGTCGACGACTTTGAAGTTTGTTTGGGGTGTAGCTTGGTGTCCAGATTCTATCAGATGTTCTAAGATGGAGCTATGGGGGCATCGTTTTTCTCCTTTGTAAAATCATGTTGGTAAGTGTTCGGTGATACGCTCGGAATACGCTGCATAAGTGCTGAGCAATCAGCTCTTGGTTGGTTTGTTGCCATCCAGAGTTTCTTGTTGCTAATTCTTTCCGGTCAACCGGCCATTCGATCTTCAGTATAGAGCCAGCCAGTGAAGGCAGCTTTTGAAATCTGAAAGCGGGTATTCCACTCGGAATGCAAAGAATAAAAAAAAATCAATATTGTACTTCGCTGCGAAATTGTCTGCAAATTCACTGTCGTGTAAATTATCTGTAAACTGTTTGGTGATGACTTGGTTTTTCACGATTAGTTCAGGTCTACGTTGTAACATCAGTAATTGGGAAATAGTATTCCAGTATTATAAGAAAAAGGCACAAACAGAGGAGAAAATTTTTCCCCTTTTCGACGGTTCATTTTCATTAGTGCTGTACAATCGTATGGATATTTAACAAAAAATCTTAGACCAATCAGATACTGGTGAACTTTGTCCTTGAAAAATTGTATTATATAATGTAAGGTGTAAGAAGGGATGACTAAAATTGTAAGTTAGAAAAGAGACTGAAGTTGGTCTGATTTGTCTAAATCAGACAAATCGGACTATTTGGACAAGGTAAATACTCACATAAAAACAGGACCATATGAGGAAATTAATAAATCAATAGACACAGTTATGAATAAAGTTAAGAAATCCACAGCGGACCTTATACGCCGAATGAAGCCGTTTCAGGTGAGTCTAAGTGGTTTAATTTAATGCCCAAAACTAATAACCCTAGTAGGATGTATGGTGTTGTCAAAGTTCATAAATCAGTATACCTTATTAGGCCTATAGTTGATTTTAGAAATTCACCTACTTATGAATTATCTAAATATTTAGCCATGGTATTAAATCCCCTAAAAATCCACTCGAAATCTAGACTAACTAATTCTTATGAACTAAAACATAGATTAGATAATTTAAAATTAGATAATGAAGAAAAAATGGTTAGTTTTGACATTGTCAGTTTATATAGACTGAAGTTAGCTTGACGTAATATTTGTGAGATAATGACCAACTAATAATCTCATGCAGAATGGACAGGAACTAGTGGAAAGGCTATAAAGTGTTTTGTATAAAATCTGTATGAAAAAGCAATGTTATTAATAAACAGTAATAGAGTGGTAATAAAATGTGGAGTATGGGAATAATAATGATAGTAAAAGTATTAATAACAATAATAATATCAATAATAATAATAATAATAATAATAATAATAATAATAGTGAAATCACATAATAAAGGAGAGAAGCAAAATTGTAGTAGGAACTTTACTCTGGCCATGGTAGGGCAAGAGAATGTGTGTATGGCTTTTGAATGCGGCGGTCCGGTTTCAGATCACGAATAGCTAATGCTTCACCTATGAACAGATGGTGTATCCGAAGTCCCACGCCTTGTCAAACAGCCTTGTCATCTCCGGACATCGAGCACCCCCACATGAATGCTTCACAGTGTTACACAGAGTCCCTCAATATCGTACTAAGGGACTTCGGATACACCATCTGTTCATAGCTGAAGCATTAGCTGTTCGAGATCTGAAACCGAACCGCCGCATTCAAAAGCCATACATACATTCACTCACCCTACCATGGCCAGAGTAAAGTTCTTACTAAAATTTTGCTTCTCTCCTTTATTATGTAAGTTCACTATTATTATTATTATCATCCACATTTTATTACCACTCTATTACTGTTTATTAATAACATTGCTTTTTCATACAGATTTTATACAAAAACACTTTATAGCCTTTCCACTAGTTCCTGCCCATTCTACACGAGCTTATTGATTAGTCATTCATTACCTCACACCTATTACGTCATGCCAACTTCTGTCTCATTTCTAATTTACAATAAGTCATCCCTTCTTACACCTTACATTATATAATACAATTTTTCAAGGACAAAGTTCACCAGTATCTGATTGGTCTAGAGATTTTTTTGTTAAATATCCATACGATTGTACAGCACTAATGAAAATGAACCATCGAAAAGGGGAAAAATTTTCTCCTCTGTTTGTGCCTTTTTCTTATGAACTCAATATGGGAATATTTCGTTTATTCCAGTATTGTTTTTACATGAAACGTTGATGTTGTTTTAAGCAGATATCTGGATATGTACATTCATTGTAATTTAATATAATCACTTGAGTTAATAATACAGGCGGCTTGTAGTTGAGAACACAGTATTGATAATAAAATGCTACAGAATCGATTTTCCGTGTGTTGTATGTATCACATCAGCACCAGTTTTTTTTTTTAAATTATTCCTTTAAATTCTCTTCATTTAAGTCGTATTCAGTGATCCTAGACAATCAAAAGTATAGATACATATTTCAGTTAATATTTATTTACACACGAGTGTTTATTATTTACACTTTTATGAACTGTTTTTGTAAGAATTTAACACAGTGTGTGTGTGTGTGTGTTTTGGAGTTTATTGCAATTGTTTTCTTCGTGAGTGTAGACAAATATGTGTATCAGGTGAGAGCTACAACAAACCAAAAGGATACTTAATATAAGAATAGAACTTAGGCTCTGTGGTAGAGAGTATAATTCCATTATGGAGAAATTCTAATTTTGATAATGTCTCACAGTGTTGTTATGCAGTAAGTAATATTTAGTGATGACCATGTTTCGAGCACAATTTATTATCACTGCTCATAATCCTCATATCAAGGCACTACTCATACAACTTTCTAACTTCGTTTATATAATTTTAATTATTTTTCATCTCTTGATTTGATTCGTAGTAGTATTTTCCATTTTTCTGGTATTGGTGATGAGTCACTTCTATTGCATGTGTTGGGTGTAGATTTGATGAAGAAGGATTCATTCAGTAATCAGTCCTTGTCTCCATCTATCTATATTACTTTTTAGAATTTTAACTCTCTCACTTCCACCCTATTGTGTGGTTGTGTGTTAATGCATGCGTGCAGTGTAATCACTGAGCTTCTCCCTAGATTACTTATCTTCTTGGGGGTCAATTCTTCAACATTTAGCTTAATTGTAATATAAAGATCATCTGACTACCCCCAGATCTACTGGTTTGACTTATACAGTTGACCACCTCACAGTCGTTGCAAGGTGCGTGGCACACAAACCGACAAAATCACTTCACTCAGTTCTATGTCAACCAAAAGACTCAACAACGGAAGAAGATAAAACCCTACATCATCATGTGCAAAGTAAATTGTAACAACTGCGAAAAACACTACATTGGTCAAAGTGGACGTCCCCTTAGTCTTCGTACCCACGCACATAAGCTAGCCGCCAAAAGACATGATATCCATTCCTTCGCTCATATCACTACATACAGACAACCACGGACATCAGTTCGACTGTGACAACCAACGTTCAAATATTAAACAGAGGAATCAACAATAGTGCTAAAAAATGTCTAGAAGCCCGCCTGGTTTTCCAGTGAATCATCGATCAATAGACACATTGAGATAGACAAAATTTATCAACCGATAAGAAACAAACCTCACACACACAAAGGGTCAAAGTTCAAGTAAAGAAACAAGTAGACTAGAAGGTGTGAAAACACACAAAAACAACTAATTACGTCCAAGGTTACCCACCAGGAGAGATGATTAATAAACTCGTGGAGAAGTCTAAAATCTCACTTCAACGAATTGAAGTATGCGTGCTGAGGATGTCGCCTAGTAGGGCGATGAAAGCCTCGCAAATTAACAATCCAGCTCAGAGAAGACATCAAAAAGTTGCAAGGTATTTTGTAAATTAAATTATTTTGTCTAACTGGGTCAACCGACAGGGTCCTTCAACCTACAGAGCTTGTCCTACCTGAGTAAGTTTATAGGTTTAAATGCCATCCTGATTCCTGCTTTATTAAGAATCCTACATAGGGAGGGTTTCAGATGTCCCCTCCTTAAATTCAATTGTCTGATAAATTTTTACTCATGTACTAACACTAACACTTAAAAAAACTGTCTGTAACAAATCCAGATGAGTGGATGTGAATTCAAATGCAGATCATCGATGTTTAATCTCGGTTGTTTCTGTACTTACAGAAGTTGGCATGACGTAATAAGTATGAGATAATGACTAATCAATAAGCTCGTGTAGTATGGACAGGAACTAGTGGAAAGGCTTTAAAGTGTTTTTGTATAAAATCTGTATGAAAAAGCAATGTTATTAATAAACAGTAATAGAGTGGTAATAAAATGTGGAGTATGGGAGTAATAATGATAATAAAAGTATTAATAACAATAATAATAATAGTGAAATCACATAATAAAGAAGGGAAGCAAAATTGTAGTAAGAACTTTACTCTGGCCATGGTAGGGTGAGTGAATGTATGTATGGCTTTTGAATGCGGCGGTTCGGTTTCAGATCTCGAATAGCTAATGCTTCACCTATGAACAGATGGTGTATCCGAAGTTCCTTAGTACGATATTGAGAGACTCTGTTGAGATGGAATGATCAGTGTTGACAAAGTGTTCGATTATCGCACTCCTTGTAGGGCCACTACTACCTTTTTCGCAGCCATTCGCGATAGTGTAATTGAACCATTTTGAGCAAGAGACCGGTCGAACACCCCATACGCCTAGCCCCACATCAGCAGGTGAACTGATATACCCACACACAAGCGGTCAGATGCGAGATTTTGTTTTTAAGGCTTCTGCAAACCAATGGACGACTGGAAAACACTACTGATAGCGTTGATGCGATGAATGTTCTTCTCAAAGTCGATGAAATTCAGCATACTGCTACGGCTTATTGTGTTCTGTCGCCGTTCCTAATTCTGTGTTGTTTTCAGGAAAATATATGAAAATGATAAAGTCTTCGTTAATAAATCCTTTTACTTGAATTTGTACGGGAAACGAATGTTTTTAAGGACCATCTGGATTTACCAAGTCAAGTAAGAAAACAGTTACTAGCCTAAGAAATAGTTGGAAGTTGTGCTGTATGTTAATCGTGACCATGTGGATCGACTCTCAGTAGCTAAATGGCCTACGAGCTAAACTTGTAGCCGGTAGTCCTGGGTTTGAATTCTAGTGGGTATGTACTGCTGAAGAGTCTCAGACTAGGACTAAACAACCACCCAGTACTCCTTGGCTCTCCACTGGTCCTCTAACCAATGTCAGCTAATGATCGCATCTTTAATGAGATAAAGCCACGCTGTCGATGAATTACGAGAAAACTTGAAGAAACTATTTTTGGATTATGTGGATGCAATTGTAAGTAATAAGAAAGTAAAGAACGCATAAAGCTTTTGCAGAGCTTAGAGAACAAGGCACCTGATACAAGGTTTCCTCCGAACCCAAATCGTTTTGTGTTTAATTTTTCGGATGTAATACTTAGTGAAGTGGATCTACAGGTTCTATCGCTTGGCCCTAAATTTTCTGATAGTTATGTAAAAATTAACAAAATGGACGCACAAATTCAGTTCGAAAGTCTCTACACCCAAACGGAAGGCCTAACCCCCTCATCAACGGAAGATGTTGAAAGACTCAAATCAACACTAGTCGATTGTTGGTATTATTAAATGAACAGTAAACGCAATTCGTTTAGTATCTTAACCAAGAAACACAGAGAAGCTCTGGATAATCTACGCAAAAATGAAAATATAATAATAACAAAACCGGATAAGGGCTCAGGAGTGGTTATCATGAACAAAACGGATTACTTTGAGAAGATGAATACCATTCTTAATTAATATCAGTAAAAAGTTTGAGCATTGTGGATTAGATCAAATAAAGTATAATTATATTTAATAGTTTACACATAATGATAAGTTTTGTTATTGGTAATATTTCGAGCAAAATTACCAATAACAAAACTTATCATTGTGTGTAAACTATTGAAATATAATTATACTTTATTTGACCATTCTTAATGATAATCAAAAATTCCAAAAAATTTCCTCTTCTCTGGATCCGATTGAAAGGGCAGAGAAACAGCTAACGGAAACATTGAAACGACTGAAACAACAAGGCTTCATCTCACAGAGTCAGTACACATCCCTTAAACCCACTGGAACTTTTACACCAAGACTATATGGCTCGCCTAAAGTGCACAAAGATGGTGTACCGCTTCGACCAGTATTAGATATGTTAAACTCACCATACCATCTTGTAGCCAAATGGCTAGTCGAAATCTTACAGCCTCTTCATACCGAGTTGATGAAACACAGTGTAAAGGATACTTTCGGATTTGTGGAAAGAATTAAAGATATAAATGTTGACAATAAATTCATGATATCATTTGACGTATCTTCCTTATTTACCAATGTACCACTTATGGAAACAGTGGACTCTGTATGCGAAGAAATCGAAAGACGAAACATCGATGTTGGCATTCCTATATGAGAAAGAGCTTCTCTTGAAATGTACAATGAATGTCCACTTTTTTTAATAAGGAACTACATAGACAAACTGACGGTGTGGCAATGGGGTCACCACTAGGACCCATCCTAGCCAACATTCTCCTTGCGAAACTGGAAAATGGGCCTCTGAAGGATGTTATTAATGAACTCGAATTTTATTGTCGGTACATGGATGATGCTTTCTTGATTGTGAAAAATGAGAAGGAAGCAAAGAGCATCCTGGATAAATTTAATGAGGTATATCCTGCAATAAATTTTACCATTGAGAAAGAAAAAGACTCTAGTATTCCATTTTTAGACGTCTTTATGACCAGAAAAGAGGATGGCACAATAAAAAGAAGAAGAAGTGTTTACATAGAAAACCTACATCAACAGGCTAGTACACACATTTTCTTAGTTTTGTGCTCTTGAAATACAAACGCATTTGATAAAGTGCCTAGTTCACAGAGCAAGAGCGATTTGCTCGGACGAATGTCTTGATGAGGAACTTTATTAAAATATTAAACGGTTTCTAAGTGAAAATGGTTATCCTGAAAATTTTATTGATAGGAATATGAATCTAAAACCAAAGCAACCCAAGTTGGCAACAGTAACAGTTCCTTGGGGACAATACCAGCGAGATACTAACACGTCGCCTTAGAAATGCAGTAAAGAGAGCATTCCCTGCTGCTGAATTACGTTGTATCTTTAAAACCACTCCTCTTCTGCGTTTGGGAGTAAAAGAGAAACTGCCTAATTTCGTCTCTTCCATGTGTATCTACCAATTTAACTGCTCACGTGGAGTAAGCCAGTTACATAGGCCGTACAATTAGGCGTGTTTCTCGTCGTATTTCCGAACATCACCCTGCTCAGTGGTGGTTAAGTAAAGCACAAACAAAATCTATTCGCAGCGCTATTCTGACTCATCTTGTGGAGACAGAACATAAGATTGATGTTAACCAGGCTTTTAGACTTATTTATCGGATACCAACAAATCTTAACTTCGCCTTAAGAGTTCGATTTCTAAATATTGCTGAAGCTGTTGGGATCCACATTAAGAAGCCTAATTTGTGCATCCAAAAGAAGTTAGTTCAGATACTGTCCTTACCTTGGCCATCTAAGTTTGAATGATCCTCAATTGTTGTGGAAATTTCCTAATTTTAGTTGGTATTTGAATTGCTATTATGTACACACACACAAACAAATTTGTATATATATGCGATTGTACAGCTCAGTGAATGAATTCGCCGAAAAGAGTCTCTTTGCTGAACGTCTTCTTTTCTTTTATATTATATCTTTATTATTATTAATATTATTATTATAATTTAAGCATCTTTAATGTACTGTAATTGCACTGATCATACTTTACAAATCAATATTATTTAAAAAACACCAATATTGTTATTAACTACCAATCTTGAATATTTTGTGTATATAAACATATATATATATATATATATATATATATATATATATATATATATATATATATATATATATATATATATATATATATATATAATTGTAGAGCCAGAAGAGGAATTTATCGAAAAGAATAATCTTTCCTCGATTATTTTGTGTTTTACAAAATGTTTTTAACTCCCGGTCATAATACCTGGACTTAAAGATAGACCTGACTCTTTTAAGCACCAATCCATGACACTGTTGGATTGATATACTATCGGTTGAAGTGCTGATCACGTTTGAGTTCCACTACTATCACTGGAACCTCTTTACAGATCTTATGTCAATAAATTATGTTTAACTGCTTATCCAAAATACCGTCTTACCAGCTATGCAGTCACGGGACTATTGTTTTGAATTCTGCTTTGACCTAAGTTTTCATTTAAGTTTCATGAATTATTTCTTTGACCCCAATATTTGTCTGTTAGTTTACGGTCATCTCTGTCAGTCTTGATGAAGGTTAAAATTTTGTTTTTACTAATGAAGTAATTTATCGATTATGTGGCTTTGTTTGACCTAAGGTTAATGGTTGTATATACATAATAAGGAATTTTTCAGAATAAACAAAGTAAGAACTGAAAGTAAACTGGGTATAATAATAATATTAATGACGACACCAACAATAAGGAATCTAAATCATCCGTAGTAATTCCATACAACGAAGGAACCTCGGAAACCACCTGACGCAGAATTTTTAACAAGGCAGGAATAAAAGTGGCTGGCATTCAAACCACTCACAAACTCAATTAGAAACAAGCTGTGTCGGTTAAAGGATCCTATGAAGCCATAAAACAAAACAATTTAGTTTTTCTAATACCCTGCAAAGATTGTCAGATCAAATACATAGGTCGAAGTAGTAGAACAGCGGCAGTCAGTCAGACTAGCCGAGAAGCACAAACACCTAGCAAAATCTAGATTAGTTGACCCGAATTAGATAAGAGATCTAGAGAATAGTTCAGCTTTAGCACTCACAGTATGCAATTACACACAACTATACAATAAGAAGATGGGATAGGATGACAGTTTTAAGAGCTATGTTGGTTTGCAGTTGATTCGACAAAACAAAGCTTCTGTTATCAATCTCTCCCTCCACCCAGGTGTTACATTAGCTCACACTGGAAAACCTACAGGGAGTACTGGGCAGCTGTTTCGTCCAGTCTAGTTTGGGACTCTTCGTTAGTACACACCCACCCAAGTTTTCCAATGGTACCCTAACTGATGTCAGCTCATGATTAAATTCTCCAACTAATCAAGCGAAATCCTTACAAAACCAATACTTGATAATATTTTTATTAACAATTTTAATGTTTTAAATAACGCTGATCCGATAGAATATAGTTGAAAAGCATCTGTAAGAGATAATATGCTTCACTATGGTAGCACTAAGCTGATTGTGAAATAAATTTTAAGTAGTAACACAGATTTTGTGAATTTTTAGGTATTAACAGAAAGCCAGGGCCGTACCAATAGTGGCTGACTAGACCTGTTTCTTTTACACTCGAGGCTCTTACTGATATAAACGAATTGCATTGGACTATGCTGTTTGGAATCATTGGTATCTGAAGGCTTTTGTTAATTTAATTGACGTCCGATTTATCCATATTTCGATTCGATACAATTGATGAGGAATATGGTTCTCGATTGGTTCGTTGTGCGAGTCTTTGTTCCTGACCTGTTTCTGGTTGGCTGTCTCATCTTAAGTATGCAGCATAGGCAGGTGTTGATAGAAGTTTGTAGAAGCCTGCAGTTAAAAAAAATGCTTTTCGTGATGCGCCGGCTAACTCTATGACTCATTTTAGAATAACTCACTCACTTGACATTGGTGTTGGAAATCGAAATCTTGTTGTTTATGTTGAGTATAGAAGACTTTCAAACTGAACTGGGAGTGATGACAGTGTCTGCCTTGCCTTTCCGATTCTGGATGGTTTAGACATCCTTATCGATGGTATCACCCGCTACCTAGACAAGCGAGATAAGCGACTTCATTCAAATTCCTTTTGTCGATAGTGATTGGTGCTTGCTGTTGGTTGGTTGGTTCTCTATGTTCACTTAAAATTCTGTCTTTGCTGTCAGCCTCTTCTTCAAAATTGCTGGTTTTCGCCTATAATTCCTCGAAAAATGTATTTTATACTCAATACTTTAGTCGACCTAATTCGATTTGAAGCCTTCATGATAATAAATAATGCAATAAATGCATATTTTTAACCAATGAAAAGATGTCTATTTCTCTCCATTCATTGCATGCCTCACTTAGTCAATAAATCAATAACTCCTCATATGTCATCTGTTTACATTTTGTTTTACCTTATCTTTTGCAAAATAATCTGTTTCCTTCCTCAGTTTTTCTTTATCCTGACTACCAGTTTATTTGGAAGAATTTCATATAGTCTTATCCTGTGTCATATACTTTTGCAATTTATAGTGTTCTCTGAGCTGCTTTGGTTTAGTTGCGGAGCTTTCGTCGTCTTTCTGGACGACATCTTCAGCGCAGTATTTAGGATAAAGTGAAGTGATTTAAATTTCTTCATGAGTGATATAATTGCATCTCCCGGTAACCATCTTTATGTCACATACTTTCAAGTTTTATTTATATTAAATGGTTGTTCGGTTACAGGATTTCATCATGAGCTGACATTGGTTAGAGAACCATTGGAAAACCTGGGAGTACTGGACACCTGTTTTATCTTAGTTTGTGCCTCTTCATCAGTACGCACTCACACTACGGGGTTTGAACCCAGGACTTTCTGGTTTCAAGGCGAGCTCTCGGGACACTAAGCCACTGGGACCTAATCCAATGGCCCATAAATTCCAACTTCCGTCAATTCACGATATAGCGCAACCGCTAGCCAATGTCTTCGCCGAGTATTTGCGAGTATTCATGGGCCATTGGATAGGGTCCCAGTGGCTTAATGGTATACGAGGTTGCCTTGTAACCAGGAGGTCCTGGATTCGAACCGTAGCGGTCGGTGCGTACTGATGAAGAGCACAAACTAGGACGAAACAGCTGTCCAGTACTCCTAGGTTTTCCAATGGTTCTGTAACCAATGTCAGCTCATGATGAAATCGTGTAACCAATCAACCAAATCCTTGCAGCCAATACTTGAATATCATATGGTTATTATCAATTAGTTGAATAATGAATTGAAAAATCTTTTCATAGTTGGCATGACATTAAAAATTTCGTTTTATGTCTGATCATAGGTTGATGTCATTTAGGGGATCATTGGAAATCGATGGGGGAAGTTCTCTAACTGATCGGTGGGTCCACTCAGTTGGGATTGAGGACAAATGCTCGTCAGTGACCTAGGCTGGTACCAGTAGAATCCCAATAGCTTAATGGTATATGAGTTCAACTTGTAACCAGAAGGTCATGGGTTCGAACTCTGGTGTGGGTACATACTACCGATGAGTTTCGAACCAGAGTGGAACAGCTGCCAGTACTCCTTGCTGGTTTATTAATTGTTCTCTAATTGATATCAGTCCGGAGTCAAACTTAAAACAAATCAAATCCCTGCAATCTAACTCTTGAAAATTATAAACTTTACTGTTCGTCGGTGGCACAGTGGTTAGGACTCTAGCCGACCGTGCACATGGTTCACTATTCGATCCCCTACCGACGCACACCTGATAGCCATGGTCGGCCTGCAAAATTTGGGCTACAGATATCAAATGCTGAAAATTTCATACTTTTACCAAAATTAATGTATGGAATCAAGCTATAACGAAAAAAAAATTAAAAAAAAACGTTTTCTCATACTCTAGGCACTTAATATTCTTCATTTTCCTAACCTGAACTTAATGAGGCAAAGCTATGCCGTAGTGTATATGTACACCGTATAACGGAGTGTTACTGATTTTTGGCTATAGTATAACTTGAGTAGAATGTGATTCTAGGCGCTCTTCTATAACCAGGTGATCAATTGAAAATGTCCCCTTACACTGTGATAAACGGCTGAGTCAGATTTAATTGCAGCAAAAACGACAAATATGCACCTTGATGGTAAGCTACCTAGTGGAATGGTGGCCACATTACAAAGCTGACTGATAGAATTCAGTCTGCAGCAAAGAAAGGACTGGAAACATCATACTAGTTACTAGTGTACAATCAAAGTATCCACTACAGTCCTACAGGAGGTCAATCGCGAGCCCGAATAGCTCAGCGGTAACGTCTCTGACTGCAGGCGGCACTGGGTGAAACGGGTTCGAATCCAGAGGAGACATGAGTTTCTCCAAGGTTGCAGATACGCCTTGCTGACTGGTGAGTGCCAACTAGCATGAAACCTGGTTCCAAGGCTTCTTGCCGATTGCCTCCAACCATCTAATATCAAAAAATTCTTCGTTTCGAAATCTAGGGTATGCATACTTTACAAATCCTTCAGGAAATTCAAATCAAAGATATATAACCAATATCTGACTGATTGTGTAACCTTTAAAACTCTTCAAAAATAGGGATTTCATCATGAGCTGACATTAGTTAGAAAACCATTGGAAAACCTGCGAGTACTGGACAGCTGTTTCGTCCTAAATTGGGACTCTGGTATACGAGCTCGCCTTGTAACCAGAAGGTCCTGGGTCCGAGTCCCATTGGGTGCGTACTGCTGAAGAGTCCCAAACTAGGACGAAACAGCTGTTCAGTACTCCCAGGTTTTCCAGTGCTTCTCTAACTAATGTCAGCTTATGATGAAATCCTGTAAACCAATCAAATCCCTACAAATCAACACTTGAATATCTTCAAAAATAAAACAGTCAAAAGCTGCCCAATCAGGTTGTCATATCAGTGGATGCGTCAATCAAGACTTCACGGCAAACAATGATAGGTTGTTCGTCTTAACATCTGCCTTTTCTTAAGTAGATTTACAATTAAGGAACCACTCGAGTACACTTTCTAGGTTCGGTCACTATCTGTCTGTGATAAATTCCCGGAGACTTAGTGTAGGCTCTAAGCAAAAGTTAAGAAGTCATCACAATGTTCATCTGTCAAAATTAAACATTTATACACGATACTGAATATTTATGTGTGCTCCTCAAAAATCTTACAAAGAATTCGGATCATTTCATCAAAATAAATATCCCAACAGGATAGTTTATTAATCCAATCAACACCCAGCAGATTCAAATCATAACGACTGGTAAGGTAACATAAATCTTCAAAAGTCTCTGGAAAGAATTGGACATCACATAAGATTTCACCAGTCAAGTTCAAAATATTTCTGGGAGTATTTTTAGCAAAATGTCACATAGTAGAAACTTGAGAGAATTCTTTCTTCTCCTTTGAGATAGGAGAAGATGTCTGTACTTGAAGTGATCATATCTCAAATAGTGACTTCACTAGATTTTGATGCATAACTGCAATCCAGATTCTTGGTCTTATTTTAAACATAAATTTTCACGAATTTATTGGAACCCAACTGTGTGCGAATAATGCATCAACTGATAAATTTCTCTGTGCTTCTATGGTTGATTGGATAGTAGAATCAATAATCTCAGTAAGCACTTCGAGCAGTTTCACGCTTGGAAGTTTTCATACTGTTTTTGTTTGCTATTGTAACAGTAACTATACTACCACAAAACTAAGGGATATGATTAAAATACTCCGTTGAAAATTGATGTGACTAGATTCAAACCATGTCTTAGCGATCGCCAGCAAAATATTCCGCCTGACATTTTACACTGAGAAGTTAAGGCATTCGGGTATAACTCAACCCCTCCTCTTACAGTTCATAAACTCTTGCATCCTACCTATTCTTCTTTATTGCTCACACTTATTCTTTCCTGGTTTGCTTAAAAAAGACTATGTCACAATTCGTAGAATGCTGAAGACGGTCAGTAGGGTGAGTGGTGTCCCAGTGGACCACATAGTTAATGTCGTCGTCGATAGGCACTTGACTTCGTGCAATAAATTTGCTAAAGGGATTTTCTCTGAATTGGAGCATCCACTTTACCCTCAGCTCTCACCTTGCATCTCCTCCTCAGGTAGAACAAGGAGTAACTTCAGAAAACTGTGTGCTCTCACGTCTAAGTATAAAAATTCTATGATACCAAACTTGGAACGTATTTTATGTGATGAAAATAGTGTCAGGCAAGAATTAACTAACCTTTTTTCATCTAGTAAATAAACAATTTCCTCCATCCATCCATCCTTTTATACCTTCAAGTTTTACTTTTATTACTTCTATTATATTTATGGTCCTGTTGCTTCTTTGTTTGTTTTACTCTTACCACTGCAAACACCAACTTATCTCTATGACTGCTGTAATCTTTGTTTTTCCCTCACCATATCATGTAAATAGAACATTATATTCAATATTTTTAAACATTCTAGGATTTCTATACTGCATCGACAATACTGTGTTAAACAAGCCCACGGCGATTTTCACTTGTGTTATTATTATTACCCTTATTGTAAATGTGGAAAATTTTCTGTGACTAATTTTTATTTATAATTTGAGGAAATTAGATGCAATATTGTGAATAACGCTGAAAATTCCATTCTGTATCACAAGTACTATTTTTGGAATAAAGTAAATCATTATTATTATATTGGATAATACCTGAATAAGTTGACACCACTCAGGATTATGTTGAAAAAACCAAAGATGTATTAAAGTGTTTCATTTACTCTTGATACTCTAGTTTAGTACTAATTCAAGACATCACATATTATCTGAAGATGACCACGTTATCATCAGGACAATTAGCTGATTACCGTTAATATATTTTTCCTTCTAGAATAATTACCAATATGCAGCTGAACAGAATGCAGCCTGCAATTTTTTTGTCAAATATTCATTCATGTAAAAGTCAGTTATGATTAAGTGTAGTCATACACTAACTAATCACTTGTGAAGATGTAGCTCATTAGCTTAGGAGCTTAAGCCATGAATTGGAGTATCACTGCACCTAATTTAGTCTAGGCAGCTGAGCAGTTCTATCAGTCGTCTCTTGATAATTCTTTATCTAAGCCTTTTATACGAGTTGCACCAACAAACTACCCAGGTGGAATCTTGATAAAATTTGAAATCTAAAAAAAACAAATTCAGTAACTTCATCAGCAGAGGAGTAGTTAACCATTTTAGGAAAAAAAATTCTGTTGACGTCAGTGCTTATCTTGAAAAATCTGATTCGAATGCATGATTATTCGGATGACACTATTAAGTTCAAATTAAGTTTTAGCATCTGGATTGGATTCTCAGTGCATCAGTGACTGTGATGCTGCTGACTTCAATATCGCGCACGGTAGGGAGGGAAAGAAAGCTGCCTATTGTTTGAAAGAAAGGATGGCTACCTCGTCAAACTACGAAAGAAGAGCCAATTAAACCTCACTCTGCAAGAACAGATGCCAAATTACACTCATCTCAACGCCAAACAAAATACTATGTCGCGTCATGCTACACAGAAAGAAAAAAGACACCCTGCATGCACAACTCCGTCCTACTGACCAGGACAAGCCTCATTCACGATAGAAAAATCGTGTGCGGATCAAATTGCAACTCCACACATCATCATCATCATCATCAAACACAGCCTAGAATAGAATGGTGGCCAAACCTCCATCTCAATTTCATCGATTTTCGAAAGGCCTACGACAGAGAGCGTTAACCGAGAAGTAATTCGGGAACTACTTCAACACTATGGAGTGGAGTTCTCAAATACTTATCAACATGATTCAACCACAGCTATATGACAATGTCACATGTCAGATGATCTCCGATGGAAAACTCAGAGAGGCGTTCAGAGTGGATACAACAGTAAGACATGGATCACTGTCTAATATCACCGATGATTTTCCTGTTTGTCATGGACTGGATTATGAGGCGGTAGACCGTGTGTGTGTGGCAGTGGGAAAACAGGAATGCTTTGTGCTGACAAGAAAATTTCAGAAGTTCTAGATTTCATATGTGGATGATTTATGTTTGATGCCACAGACACACATACACTTGAAGACTTTCAGTCAAAAGTCGACAAACTGGCTGAAGAGGCAGGCAGCGAAGACAGGATTTTAGATGAACATGGAGAAGAGGGATATCTAGGTGATGAAGATGGCCATCCAACCAACAACAACAACAACAGCAACAACATCCAGCATCAATCACTGTCAACGGGAGAGATTTATCTGAGGTTACTTTTTTGACCTTTCTAGAAAGGATTGTTTCAACTACTGCCATGTGGCACGGGTAAAGATGTCAAAGCCAGCCAGCTTCGGAGAGGCAAGATTCACCTTCATCACTCATCACTCTGAAACCAGTTTGGAAATCTTCTACACTCCACCTCAACATAAACAACTAAGTTTGGATTTTCAACACAAATATGAAGTTGGTTAGTTTTTCTATACGAGTGAGAAACTTGATGTGACCATCACGAAAATGATTTCCAACGAACTATAGACATTTATCAACAGCTGCATTTGCTGAATCCACAATGAACGTTAAATTCTGGCCAGAAAGAATAAGTAACAAGAAGCTCTGGCTGGCAGTAAACCAACCAAGAGCTGATTGCTCAACAAATATGTAGCAGAAAACGGAAATGGATCGATCATACATTGAGGAGGCTGTCGAATGATATTGCGCTCAATGCCGGCCATCACTCGAGTGGAATCCTAATGGAAAGCGATGAGAAGATCATCCTAGGGTGATATTGAGGAGGTTGTGAGAAGAGGAGATAAGAGGAGAGATTATGGGCAATCGTGGACCCAGCTTAAGAGGACAGGAGAAAATAGAACAAAGTGGAGATGTGTCATTGAAGTCACATGTTCCACTCGAAACCCAAAAGAATAATAAATAATAAAATAATGAGGTAATAAATTATCCATACATATATATATACGCATACGTACGGTTTTATATAAATTATCAAAAGTACTTTTTTCTGTCTCACCTGAAATTGACCTTAGCACAAATATAACAATTCAAACAGTTTGCTTGAAAGTGAATTTATTTTTTCAGGGACATTACAAAAAAAACAAACAAACAAAATTTATTGATTGTAGAAAGAATAAATCATCCGTTAATGAACGAACATTATTCAAAATCATGCTGCCAAAGGTAGTTACAAATATGAAAAGTGGTGATGTCATTGTGAAGCTAAGTCCAATTCTAAAGTCTGTTCAGGTGTTGGTTTGTAGGGATTTGATTGGTTACAGGATTTCATCATGAGCTGACATTAGTTAGAGAAACATTGGAAAACCTGCAAGGAGTAGTGGACACCTGTTTCATCCTAGTTTGGGACTCTTCAGCAGTAGGCACCCACACTACGGGTTTCGAACCCAGGACCTTCTGGTTACTAGGCGAGCTCGTATACCGTTCAGCCACTGGAACCCGACCCAATGGCCACCCATGAATTCTAACTTCTGCCAATTCGATACATAGCGCGACCCGCAACCAATGTCTTCGGTGGCGAGTACTTGTCCTCACATCCGACCTATCACACTAGGATGAAACACCTGTCCAGTACTCCTTGAAGGTTTTCCAATGGTTCTCTAACCGATGTCAGCTCATGATGAAATCCTGTAACCAGTCGAATCCCTACAAACCAACACTTGAATATCAATGAGATGCTCACTATCGTGTTACCCTATTCAAGTAGGTAGTTACCTGGGGTTCTAGTGATAAGTCGTGACCAGTAGGGTGCAGTATGTCGGGTGTGGGGACAAATACTCGCCACAGAAGACATTGGCTAGGGATCGCGCTATGTCGTGAATTGGCAGAAGTTAGAATTCATGGGCTGGCCATTGGATCGGGTCCCAGTGGCTTAATGGTATGTGGGCTCGCCTTATAACCAGAAGGTCTAAAGTCTGTTGCCGAAGAAACAGTTTTTCCTTCGTTCACAGATCAATATGTGTTTTATTATTTTAATGTATCTGTGTCATCAAATTCTGTGAATTAAAGTCAAACGTTAATGAACCGAACATTAAAGTCTAGTTTGAGAATCTAATTGATCAGACAAATCATATAGTTACAATCTCTTTTGTGGTGATCTACACCATTTCAAATCAACTGCTTTAAATTATTGTCTTGATAAAAATGGCTTCTTCTTTTAGAACCCTGCCTGGCTGACTGTTTTATGGCTGGTCTAGAAAACAATATCCTATCATCAACAGAAAATGACCTTCATCTCTGTTAGATGTACATATCGAGAATGCTTCCATTATTTACAAAATCCTTCGAAGTCCTAAATAGGATAGGATTAAACCTCTCAAAGACAGTAAGATCAAGACATCTAGGTATAGTTGAAGCAGCCTTTACGGAACATAGCATAAAAGAAAAAATAGGTAGGTTTTAGAGTATATCCCTAATTTTCTAAAACATAATTCTGTGATGAGAAGCTGATAAATCAATCATGTATAAACACAAATCACCAAATGGACTGTCTTCTTATTCTGTCGATAGTGACTGGTACTTGCCGTTATTGCTGGTTGGTTCGTTATATTCAACACCTCCATCTTCTCTGTGTTCACTTGAAATCCCTTATTCGTTGCCTGCCTTTCTTTTCTGGTTGTTGATTTTCACGTAGGAGTCATCGAACTTATGATACATTGAGTATAAATCGTTTAAGAGGTGCAAAGCTTCTGGAATCTTGTTGTCAATACAACGTATTCCTGTCTTCCCACTGCCACACACACACGGTCTACCGCCTCATAATCCAGTCCATGACAAACAGGAAAATCATCGGTGATATTAGACAGTGATCCATGTCTTACTGTTGTATCCACTCTGAACGCCTCTCTGAGTTTTCCATCGGAGATCATCTGACATGTGACATTGTCATATAGCTGTGGTTGAATCATGTTGATAAGTATTTGAGAACTCCACTCCATAGTGTTGAAGTAGTTCCCGAATTACTTCTCGGTTAACGCTCTCTGTCGTAGGCCTTTCGAAAATCGATGAAATTGAGGTGGAGGTTCAACTCACATTCTATTCTAGGCTGTGTTTGATGATGATGATGATGATGCGTGTAGTGGTGATTTGATCGGCACACGATTTGCCTTTCGTGAATGAGGCTTGTTCTGGTCAGTAGGACGGAGTTGTGCATGCAGGGTGTATATTTTCTCTCTGTTTCAGATGACGCGATATTGTTCACTGGCAGGCAGTTCTTTGCGTGTGGTTGGTGTTGGTGGTTATATTTCTGGGTGATTTTCAGGTGATGTTTGATTGAGGAGTGCTTTCAAGTGGTCAGATCATGGTTTTATTTGTTTCTTCTGATTGGTAATGAGGTTTCCTTGAATACCTTTATTTCTAGTTTCACCTTCCCTGATCTCTGCCTGCATAGCGAGTAGCCTGATTATCTGATATGATGTTTCGAGGTTTGCTTTACCTGCGGCTAGTCTTTTTTTTTTTGATTTGCAGCTTGATTCTACACTCTGTTTTTTGGTACAAGTATGGAATTTTCAGCATGGATATCGGTAGCCCAAATTTTGCAGGCCGACCATAGATATCAGGTGTGCGCCGGCGTGGGCTCGAACCCCGGACCATGTGCATGGCCGGCGAGAGTCCTAACCACTGTGCCACCGACGCACAGTGCTTCAGTTACCGGCGAGTGGGTCAAAGAATTGTCATTTGTCGTAACTAGCAATCTTCTTCACCTCTTTCTTCATTGAGTGCAGTGTACATCGAACTCAGCTTCTCCTTCTGCTGTCCACCTCTGCACTGAGTCATCTTCTCCTTCACCATTCTCCACTCCTCTCTTCTATTATCTTTCAGGTGGATGGCGGTCTGTTGAGAGCCATTTCTTGTCATGTCTGTTATTTCATCCTTGGACAGTTGTACACGTTTCCTTGAACATCACCTTCAGAGAGGTAGTTCCAATGTTCTTCCACACTAATAGTTCTCCTCAGTCAGGCATGGTAGTGTATCTGACTTTACACTGATCTGATCTGTAGTGAAGACATTCTTCGTGGTTTTGTCCTTCAGTTTCTGATTGTTGAAGTTGAATTTCAGTGGCCTGTCTCCAGTTGTTTTGAGGGATTTCAGCTTCACCGTGAAGGTATGTTCCTTGAATTAGATGATAGTATGAACCCACATCTACTCTCCTTCTCAAATTGGTGTCCAGCAGATTACGTCTCCACTACTTTGAGCAGTGTTGAGTTGAAGCTTCTCTGGCTTGTGGTGTGTCTATTAAGCCAAATCAATGTCACTAGCCTTGTGTTTATCCTTGTGGTTGTACTCGTTCTCTCCGATCACTAAATCATTGAAATTGCAGAAGTGTGAGAAGAGTTCTCTGTTGTAATTCATTTCGCCCAGCAACAGCCTCTTCACCAATGATCAATTCTCTCCCTGTATTATCTGCTCGCAGTTTAGCTGGCATTCATGTTGCTCATAAGTATTTTGATGTCACCATCGGAGATTTTGTCCACTCCTGTTTGTAGTTGTCCGTAGAAATCTTCATTCTCATCTTGCTCCACGTTTTTTTTAAGTGGGTGTAGTACTGGATAATTGTAGCCTTCTTTCCTTCTTTTTGAATTGAATCTTGGTGTCATAATCCTGCGGGATGAAATTGGTTCTCACTGCTGCCACTGATGATGCCATGATAAGTAATCACTGCCTCAGTCGCGGTCGTCATCTTGGTGAACAGACCGGAGTGGATGACTGACTGACCAGTTGACGGTTTTGACAGTCTACATCCATTTTGTCTGCTGTTGTGGTTTCCCAGCACTTCTATACAATATCTTCTCATTTGTTTGACTAACTAAGCAACAGAAGTGATGAGTATTCACAATCATTTTTGTTTATATGATTCAGTGAATAAAAGCAGTTGAGTAAGCGTATTAGAGTTGCAAAATAAGACGAGTGATTTAATGAATGAGTTGTACTCAAAATGCACATAGAAATGAAGGAATATATAGAATTATGTAAGGATTTTTGAGAAATATACGGGTTATAAGGAATTCCGTATTAGTTTGCTTATTAGATGTATCACACAGTCACTGAAACAGTATTAATTACTAGATGACAAGGTTTCGAACAAAATTTATTATTGTTCATAATCCTTTCATCAATTATAATCACATAACTTTGAAATTTGAGTTTTATAGTTTTCTTTATTCTCTCCTATTTGTCGTCGTAGGAGTAGTAGAATTTTCCAGATGTCCAACTGGACAAGTGTTGAGTCATTCCTATCACATGTATTTGCAGTTGATTCGATAAACAAAGCTTCTGTTATCAATCTCTTCCACCACCCAGATTAAATTTTAAAACTGTCATCCCGTCCTATTATATGGTTGTGTGTAATTGCATACTGTGAGTGCTATAGCTGAACTATTCTCTAGATTTCTTATCTTATTTGAGCCAACTAATCTAGATTTTTCTAGGTATTTGTGCTGCTCGGCTAGTCTGTCTGCCCTGTTCTACTAGTTTGACCTATGTATTTGACCTGACAATCATTTCAGGCGGAGTATTAGATAAACTAAATTGTTTTCTTTTGTTGGCGCCGAAGGATAAACCCTTTAACTGACAAAGCTTGTTTCTAATTGAGTTTGTGAGTGGTTTGAATGCCAGCCACTTTTATTCCTGCCTTGTTAAAAATTCTGCGTCAGGTGGTTTCCGAGGTTCCTTCGTTGTATGGAATTACTACGGATTGTTGGTGTCGTCATTAATATTATTATTATTATTATCACTTTTATTATTATTATTGTTATCATTACTATTATTATCTCTATCGCTACTATCATTATTTATTTTATTTTTACATTTCCTTACACAATTCCTGACTAATTTATCCGGGTAATTATTAAGTTTCAAGGCTTCTTTTATGTGTATCACTTCCTGCCTTCAATTTTCCTTATCACTACTTAGTTTTTGTGCTCTGTCACTTAAACATTTCACCAATCCTATTTTTACAGACATCAAATCAACTGCAAATACATGTAATAGGAATGATTCATCACCTGTCCACCCAGATATCTGGAAAATTCTACTACCCCTACGACGACAAATAGGAGAGAATAAAGAAAACTATAAAACTCAAGTTTCAAAGTCGTGTGATTACAATCGATATGATTATGAACAATAAATTTTGTTCGAAACTTCGTCATCCAATAAATAATACTGTTTGACTAATTGTGTGATACATCTAATAAACAAACTAATATAAAATTACTTACTGCCACAGTTCCCAAGTCTTACACATATATTAATATGGGTTATAAGGTGTTTGAGAGCCAAACACACAAACGAAAATCAAGTTAGTGGAAGTCGGTAAGGTTGCTATCATAAAAGCTGAATTTGTTGAATAATTTTTTTTTGCATGCACAGCTCCGGTTTCTCTGCCTGAATGGCTACAGCTTCACTGATGTAAAAGAGACAAAAGTTTATTGCTTTAGGAGGTTGTTCTTCAGTCAGATTACTTTGAAGGTGGGGGTGTCTGTTTAGATGAGAAGATTGAAACGAACAAGAAGTTCAGCAAAGATGATGATCTTTTCGACAATTTCATTTTCTAAAGCTGTACAATAGCATTTATATAGATGCGTTTACATGGATACAATTATTATTTGTTTAATTCCACATAGTAGTAACGAAGGCGATAATAATTTTCAACTTGATATGAAAGTTTGAAGTTACGAATATAGATTACAAGCGGCTTAGAGACAAGATTACATAGGATTAGAAAATAGTTCCAGCGTATGCAAAAATTAATATTTGATAACTGGAGAAATAAGTTCAACACTCAAAAGCTGAAGGACCAGGCTACAAAGGACATCTTCATTGCAAGCATAAAGGACAAAGCCGAGACACAAATCAACACAGCGAAAGGTCGGCGTCGAAAAGCACTGGAACAACTTGAAAACGGTGTGGAGCCAAACCTGCATAGAAATTCTAGGCAGAAAAAAGAGACAGGACAAACAGTGGCTCACTACGGACACTTGGAAACTAATAGAAGAGAGAAGGACAGTGAAGCAAAAGATTATCCAGTGCACTGACGAGCAACAAAAACAGGAGCTGAATGCAAGCTACAATACACTGAACAAAAGAGTGAAGAAAAGTGCCAGGGAAGACAAAAGAAAATATTATGAAACCATGGCAAACGAAGCAGAACAAGCTGCAGGCAAAGGAGACCTCGCCACACTCTACCAAACAACTAGGAACCTTTCGGGCAAACGTTCGACACAGATTAAGCCAATAAAGGACGACAATGGAAAGTCAATCACCAAAGAGGTGGAACAGAGAAAGCACTGGGTTGAACACTTCAAAAGACTTCTAAATCGTCCGCCACCTACAACACGTCCAGCAATACCAACAACGGAAGCAGAACTACCAGTGAACACTGACCCCCCGACGAAATCAGAAGTCCTGAATGCAATCAAGATGCTTAAAGCTGGGAAAACACCGGGACCAGATGGAATCCCAGCAGAGGCTTTGAAAATAGACCCAGAGACAACAGCGGACTTGATGACACCACTGCTGGAGAAGGTGTGGAAAGAGGGCAAAGTACCCGAGGATTGGAAGAACGGATACTTATTCAAACTTCCAAAGAAAGGAGACTTAAGTCAATGTAAAAACTGGCGTGGAATTATGCTTCTGTCCATTCCAAGCAAGATACTAAGTCGCATCATCCTGGAGAGAATCAAACAAGCCCTAGATGAAAAACTTCGTCCGGAACAGGCTGGATTCAGGAGAAACAAATCATGTATTGATCAAATCGCCACTCTACGGATCATCATTGAACAAAGCTTGGAATGGCAGTCACCTCTCTATCTCAACTTCATCGACTTTGAAAAGGCCTTCGACAGCGTCGATCGAGAGGTCATTTGGAAACTACTTCGCTACTACGGGGTCCCATCGACAATTATACACCTCATCCAACAGTTATACGACAATGCTGCATGCCAAGTAATCCACAACGGGAAACTTACGGAAGCCTTCGAAGTGAGGACGGGAGTGAGGCAAGGCTGTCTACTATCACCAATGATCTTCCTGATTGCAATTGATTGGATAATGCGACAGACAACGGCAACCAACGAGGGAACAGGCATAAAATGGACTGACACAAAAGACTTGGAGGATCTGGATTTCGCCGATGATATATGTCTGATTTCCCATAAACTGGAAGATATGCAAGTGAAAAGTAACAAGTTGGCAGAAGAAGCATCAAAGATAGGACTTCACGTGAACATAGATAAAACAGAGATGATGAAGATTCCTGGCCAACATCAACAGCAACAACAACAACAGAACAATAAGCATAAATGGGAAGAACCTGAAAGAAACAACCTCCTTCACCTACCTGGGAAGCATCGTCTCAACTACAGGCGGAACTGACGAGGACATCAAAGCCAGAATCGGAAAAGCAAGACAAGCTTTCATTACTCTCAAATCTGTGTGGAGGTCAACAGCACTCAGCATCAAAAATAAGATCCGGATTTTCAACTCCAATGTGAAGTCAGTGCTACTATACGGATCAGAGACTTGGCGAGTCATAAAGAGCATCTCAAACAAACTTCAAACCTTCATTAACAACTGTCTCCGCTCAATACTCAAGATCAGATGGCCAGAAAAGATCAGCAACAGGGATCTCTGGGAGCGAACCAATCAGGAACCGATTGTGAAACAAATAGGCAGAAAGAAATGGAGATGGATTGGCCATACGCTGAGGAAACCATCAAGTGACATCACTAGACAAGCCCTCGAGTGGAACCCGAAAGGGAGGCGGCGAGTTGGTCGTCCAAGGGTGACTTGGAGGAGGTCATGCGAGGAGGAGATGAAAGCATGTGGACAGACCTGGAGCAGGGTGAAAAAGTTGTCAGAAAACCGAAGTCAATGGAGGTGCGCAGCTGAAGCCCTATGTTCCTCTAGGAACTAAAGGATACAATAATAACAATAATAATAATAACTGGAGAAATAATAATTTTAAAGGCAAATAAAAGGTGATAATTATTTTCAACTTGGTATGAATTACAAGAGCGGAAGCTGTCGCCATATTCATCGAAAAGCCGGAGCTATGTGTTCAAAAGAAACAAGTCCAGCCTTTACAACTACCATGGACCTAGTACGGTACGTTCCCTTTCATTCAGTTTTCTTGTTTTGTTATCTGTGTGTGTAATTTCACTCTCTTTGCCTTCACCTAATTCATCCTATGTTTTCAGTTATAAAATCAGTTATTTTAAGTTTGTTTCCATGCTCCTCCTGATCACACTAGTAATCCGTTTAGAATGACCATTTTACAGTTATATTCTAATCCTGTGTAATTTTCTGTTTCTATACCTCTTGTAATTTATATTCACACCTCCTAACTTACATTTCAAGGAAAGATTTTGATTTCAATTTGTTTCCATGCGCATTTTGTTCACACTGTAATTTGTTCTATCCCTGCGTCTCTAAGCCTCTTGTAATTTATACCAAGTTGAAAATAATTATCACCTTTTATTCGCCTTTAAAATTATTATTCTCCAGTTATCAAATATTAATTTTTGCATACACTGGAACTATTTTCTAATCCTATGTAATCTTGTCTCTAAGCCGCTTGTAATCTATATTCCTACCTTCAAACTTTCATATCAAGTTGAAAATTATCATCTCCTTCGTTACTACTATGTGGAATTAAACAAATAAGAATTGTATCCATGTAAACGCATCTATATAAATGTTATTGTACAGCTTTTGAAAATGCAATTGTCGAAAAGATCATCATCTTTGCTGAACTTCTTGTTCTTTTCATTCTAATGTTGCAATGAATATTTTTCACGAGATGAAAAGAGGCTTCTACAGACTAATGGACAACTGTAGATCACTACTCATAGCACTGGTGGACAGAATAAAGTAATAAAGTGGAGTTGAAAATTTCATACGAAATTATTAACGACTCATTGATTTCGTGATGATATCAGTAGAAGTAGAATAATGCTACGCATAATTGTTTAACAAACTGGACATTTTGTTCAGAGTATGACTATGTGTTCTGCTCTGCCTGTTGAGAAGAAAGGTCTTTTCAATCGACTCTTCAGTCACATACTTAAATGAAGCTTCTGTTTTTCTTCATGCTCTAATTATCTTTTTTATGAACATAATCGAATAAGTATCTCGTCAACTGCAAGTTTAACATATTGATTAATTTACTGAATAGATAAATTATTGAACCATACATAGATGGGTTATGAGTATAACATAGGCATTATAGAAATTTATGATGACGGAAACCCATATTTTATGCTTTCAATACAGGAAACCGATCGTTGCGTCTTACTGTGCATAGCTGCCTAGAACATCCTTGAGTTACGTACGGTACGAAAATGTCCTAACGGTAGGAAAGAAGACAGTTATTTGCAATCAAATCTGTACTCGACATAGAACTTTGCACCGGTGTGCACCAGTTCAAGTTGCCACACTCCCTCCTTGCAGCACACAAAGCAAGAGAAGAAAGTAGAAGAAATGCATAATAGAGACAGTAAACAAGGGTGTGAGACAAAGGAATAGTAATAACGAAGAACAATATAGTATCATTGGAAATCATAAGTCACAAGGAGTGGATGCATTTGCATCAGCCGTTGGGAACCATCACTTTGAGCCATATCACCAATTGTTTCCAGCCTGTATTGGTTTTTACCGTCCCGATGACCCCAACCAGGAAATCAGGCAGTCTACACCTTCCTAAGCGGCTGGCGTAAACTAACTGTTGTGGATTTCATTGACTGATGAAGCCATGTTTTGGTTTGACCGCCACTAGCTCTTTTCCAGCCTGACCCTATGTCAGCTAACATTACCAGTCTGTTGAGGAAGACGATGGTTAGGCATGTATGCGTAACACAATCTCAGTCTATGTAATTTCATTTAACAATAATGACATACCAAAACTCGAAATGACTTCAACAATTCCGTTAGGCAGTGATATAGATCCAGTAATTTCTGAAGTACGAAACAAGTAGCACACATCAGAATTATTCAGCAACAAACAACTGTAAGTTATACCTGAGAATCGAGAAGAATATTCTCAACAAGGCAAGATCAGGACTTTATCAGAAGACATTGTACATCAAACAATTCGCGCAGACAACCCAAGGGTCACAGTGACCTTGATTTACTCAAAAAAACGCAGTTGTATTGTAACAACAGAAGACAAGGGCCAGGAAACATAACTTTTATTAAGGAAATCAGCACGTATTTAAATATATTTCATGTACATTATTATAGCTTATTCAAGCGGACAAACACAGTCTCCTGATTGGTTGTTTCTTGCTCAAGGTTATTCTGTACTGCTTGTGACTGGTTTCTCAGAAAGTTAAGCCATATATCTACGAATCGTATTTGCCCACGTTAAGTCTGGTGTGATTGGTTGCTGAATCAGTCTTGTTCATCTTTTCTCACAGCCAATATTAGTGACATAGACATTGACGTACATTATTGTCTACCAATTGGCTAGCAGCCTGCTCTCACCACAGTATAACAACACATTATCAATATCACCACACAACGACAAAGAAGAGTATCGAAACTAGAGATTAAACAGGAATAAAGACAAACAATAAGGATCAAGGCAACATATGATATGTGGATATCAGAGCATTGATGTATACAGTCTAGGAAGAAAGAGAAAAATAATTACCAGGTTAGTAAGAATATTATTATTGTAAGTGAACCGTTCATGAGTTATTTTCCAAACAGTTATTTACTTACTATGTATACGAAGCGAGTGAACGGTCTTGAGAACAAAAAGACAATCGCACCAACAACACATTGAAGAAAATAGTATGTAAGATAGTGGAAGTTATTATTTATTTTATTTATTTTTTGATTACAGCTTGATTCTACACCATATTTTTGGTACAAGTATGGAATTTTCAGCGTGGATATCGGTAGCCCAAATTTTGCAGGCCGACCATAGATATCAGGTATGCGTCGGCGTGGGCTCGAACCCCGGACCATGTGCATGGTCGGCGAGAGTCCTAACCACTGTGCCACCGAAGCACAGACAGAGTGGGTACTGAATTAATCTTAGTAGACTTAATAGATGGTGAAGTAACCAAAGAAGGGTAAAAAGAAATCAGATTTGTAGTAGTTAATACCTAAAGCTTCAGTGAACTTCAGGGGGAAGTTAAACTACATAGCAGCTACAAAGGAGTTGGGTCTTTAACAACCAAGTCAATCGACCCATCTTTCAAAAATCAGTTACTGGACTGATTGATTACTATATGAGTAATAGATTAATTGGAGTTATTAAAACATACACAAGTGGAGAAGTCAGAAAAGGATAAGAGAATGGATTTCAGAAAAATATTTAATCTTTAATAGCCCTTCGGAGTAATTTAGCAGTCTTTATTGGCTCTTATTTCTGAATAGTTGCTCAAAGTCACATGTGGGTTCGGTTGTTGAAGCTGTTATATTTTAACTTCGTCAAATTCAGAAAGTTTGAGCTTGTTTTTTTTAATTCATTGCCTTGAAAGAATTTTTTTGTTTTTTTAAGAGTTAATTTGTAGGGATTTGATTTGTCTCAAGTCTCACCATGGACTGATATCAATTAGAGAAGCGTTGAATAACAGCAGGAAGTACTGGATAGCTATTTACTACTAGTGTAGGACCCTTCAGCAGTCCACACCCACAACCTGGTCAGGGATCGAACCCCGGGACCTACAGATTACGAGACCAAGGTCATTGACTGTTCACCCAGTTGTGTCAGCACTGTAAGACCAGTGAATTCTAGATCCTGTCAGTTCGCGATTTTACAGCGACCTCCAGCCAGTCTCAGAGGCGGATATTTATTCTCCCACTGTGCCTGGTGGATCCCACTGGTCATGACAGCTCACTAGGCAATTTCAGGAAACTCTGTCCTGTAGTAGTCAGTCACAAGTGAACATTAGATCATTTTGTTTTACTTCGATTTAAGATGTCGATAAAAATCCAGACTTTTATGAGAAATGCTTGAAAATCTACATTTACAATTCTAATTACCCCAGCCTAGCTGCCTCATCGTGCAATAAGTATTCAGTTAACAAATAGATAAATAATGTCAATAATCTTTAGTTCATTGAGACCCCATGTTCATCTGTCAGTTTACCTCCTCTTGCAGGACAACATACACTGGCCATAGCCATAATAGGCTTCCCAAAAACATGGATATGGAAACATATTTCAGGGTGGATCTACAAAAAAGAAAGGAAGGACGTGCGAAGCTCTATTATAGAAAATTTGTTTAATCCACGTACTTTTCAATAATTTCTCTTCAAGTGATGGTTTGTTGGGATTTGATTGGTTACAGGATTTCATCATGAGCTGACATTAGTTAGAGAACCATTGGAAAACCTGCAAGGAGTACTGGACACCTGTTTCATCCTAGTTTGGGACTCTTCATCACTACGCACCCACACTACGGGTTTCGAACCCAGGACCTTCTGGTTACAAAGCGAGCTCGTATACCGTTCAGCCACCGGAACCCGACCCAATGGCCCATGAACTCTAACTTGTGCCAATTTACGACATAGCGCGACCCTAGACAATGTCTTCGGTGGCGAGTATTTGTCCTCACACCCGACCTAGTGCACCCTACTGGTCACGACTTCTCACTAGAACCCCAGGTAACTACCTACTTGAATAGGGTAACACGATAGTGAGCATCTCATTGATATTCAGGTTCTCATAGTTATAAAAACATAATATTTGTTGTCATTACAATAATGGCCAGTTGTGTGACGAATACATTATTTTTACATAGAATAACAGACTAGTTATTCTGCCTAAATAGTGTATCCGTCGCATAACTGGCCATTATTGTAACGACAACAAATATTACATTTTATAACTGTAAGACCCTGAAGAGAAATTATTGAAAAGAATATTCTTCGATATAAGAATAACACTTGTGCACTGTGGTTGAGTATAATTTTATTATGAGTGAAATTTGTTTTGATAAGGTCTTGTTTGTCTTGTTATACAGTAATATTTATTGATGACGTTTCGAGCACAACTCATTGCTCATTATCATATCAAGGTCCTCAATATGTTATTATTATATTATTATTATTATTGTATCCTTTAGTTCCTAGAGGAACATAGGGCTTCAGCTGCGCACCTCCATTGACTTCGGTTTTCTAACAACTTTTTCACTCTGCTCCAGGTCTGTCCACATGCTTTCATCTCCTCCTCGCATGACCTCCTCCAAGTCACCCTTGGACGACCAACTCGCCGCCTCCCTTTCGGGTTCCACTCGAGGGCTTGTCTAGTGATGTCACTTGATGGTTTCCTCAGCGTATGGCCAATCCATCTCCATTTCTTTCTGCCTATTTGTTTCACAATCGGTTCCTGATTGGTTCGCTCCCAGAGATCCCTGTTGCTGATCTTTTCTGGCCATCTGATCTTGAGTATTGAGCGGAGACAGTTGTTAATGAAGGTTTGAAGTTTGTTTGAGATGCTCTTTATGACTCGCCAAGTCTCTGATCCGTATAGTAGCACTGACTTCACATTGGAGTTGAAAATCCGGATCTTATTTTTGATGCTGATTGCTGTTGACCTCCACACAGATTTGAGAGTAATGAAAGCTTGTCTTGCTTTTCCGATTCTGGCTTTGATGTCTTCGTCAGTTCCGCCTGTAGTTGAGACGATGCTTCCCAGGTAGGTGAAGGAGGTTGTTTCTTTCAGGTTCTTCCCATTTATGCTTATTGTTGTCTGTTGTTGTTGTTGTTGATGATGTTGGCTAGGAATCTTCATTATCTCTGTTTTATCTATGTTCACGTGAAGTCCTATCTTTGATGCTTCTTCTGCCAACTTGTTACTTTTCACTTGCATATCTTCCAGTTTATGGGAAATCAGACATATATCATCGGCGAAATCCATATCCTCCAAGTCTTTTGTGTCAGTCCATTTTATGCCTGTTCCCTCGTTGGTTGCCGTTGTCTGTCGCATTATCCAATCAATTGCAATCAGGAAGATCATTGGTGATAGTAGACAGCCTTGACTCACTCCCGTCCTCAATTCGAAGGCTTCCGTAAGTTTCCCGTTGTGGATTACTTGGCATGCAGCATTGTCGTATAACTGTTGGATGAGGTGTATAATTGTCGATGGGACCCCGTAGTAGCGAAGTAGTTTCCAAATGACCTCTCGATCGACGCTGTCGAAGGCCTTTTCAAAGTCGATGAAGTTGAGATAGAGAGGTGACTGCCATTCCAAGCTTTGTTCAATGATGATCCGTAGAGTGGCGATTTGATCAATACATGATTTGTTTCTCCTGAATCCAGCCTGTTCCGGACGAAGTTTTTCATCTAGGGCTTGTTTGATTCTCTCCAGGATGATGCGACTTAGTATCTTGCTTGGAATGGACAGAAGCATAATTCCACGCCAGTTTTTACATTGACTTAAGTCTCCTTTCTTTGGAAGTTTGAATAAGTAACTGTTCTTCCGATCCTCGGGTACTTTGCCCTCTTTCCACACCTTCTCCAGCAGTGGTGTCATCAAGTCGTTGATTATTGTGGTCCTAGCACTGATGTTTGAAATGATCCTAAAGAATGTATTTGACAGAAGGTTTTTGGTGTTTTTGCTGGATCGCTTATAAAGGACTATTCATTGAAGGAATTTCGCGGAATGATAATATAGGCAATTATATATGTGCAAACCGAGTTCACTTTTAACGGTTTGAGAAAATTTGGGCATTGGGTATATGATGTTCATTATAATAGAGGTTTTTTGTATTTCCCAATGAATGAAAAACAAAACGATATTGTTTTTACTGACGTTTCGCTATTTAATGCTAATAGCTTTCTCAATATTTTACAATATTGAAATAATCCAGAAAAACTTCAGAAACCACAAAGAACGTCTAATATCAGAAGCACTTCATATCAAGTGGAATCCAAATCGCCTGAACTGAATAGGAGTGACGGACTAAAACAGAATCTGACCTGGCTACAACACCTCCCTCCTCCATGAAGTGGCAAAATCAACACAAATGTGATAAACAAGTTCACACACTACTCTCATAATTTTCCACACTGATAAAATATAACAATCTACACTTGGTTTTGTTATCTTTACCGATTGACCAACTTGACCACCAAAAATGACCCTATACTGACGAACGATGATCAAGTTAGTAAACTTTGTTTTGATATCATAACAGACATACTATTAACTTTGATATTTGGTTTTAGTGATCTTCATTATTATTTTAACTTTCAGTATGTCCTTTAAAGTTGAACTAAGTCTATTTTCTCATCCCTTAACTCTTTGTTATATATATGCTGAGATTTTGTAAATTCCGGTTTAATAATACTTTGAGAAAGCTATTAGCATTAAATAGCGAAACGTCAGTAAAAACAATCTCGTTTTGTTTTTTCATTCATTGGGAAATACAAAAACCTTTATTATAATGAATAATATAGGCAAGTTGAATGTATGTTATTATTACAAAACCACAGTAATAATCATCATTAAAATGTTATGTATAAATTGTGTCTGACAGTTATTACAACTTTAAACATTTATAGACAATCAATTTTTCGTTTATTGATACAGTTGTCATATCCTTCAGCAATAAGTTATAACGATCTAACCACATTCAAAAGTTTAGGAGAGAATTAAGATTCAGCTAGTCACAGAGAAGTTTTTATGTTTGATATTTGAGACGACAATGCAGTATAGCTTTGTAAAATGATGTCTCAAGGTGGAAGGACCTAATTTCTAGTAAAGTACTCAGAACATTTAAGTTATATTTCAACGCAACAGTTTGTCTAACTTTAACTTGTCGAAATCATGCAATGTTAAGTAAGTGCCTGTAGTACTGTTTTCACTGAAGTACCTACTGCCTAATTACATGAATTTTAAGAAACTTCTCCAGTTTTAACAATGACAGCATAGTGACAGAAAGAAGATTGGCTAAAGTAATACAATTGACTTATATATGCACATCAGTGGCGGAGTATTTGTAAACAAAAAAAAAACACTTGCTCAAGTTATAGTTAAAAGCCAGCATAGCATCGGTGGCGTAGAAGCATAATGCTCGCCAGCCATTCAGGTGGTCCGGAATTCAATCCCCCGCAGACGCACTTACAAACCTCTCTTGGCTAGTAATAAGCCTAGCAAAGTGGATAGGTTGGGCGTGAGGCTAGCTCACTGCTAGACCACTGCTAATGAAACTTCAAAGCTCTAGCTTGTAGCCCTATGTTCCCCCGGGGAACGCAAAGGAATAAGATGAAATAAAAAATAATAGTAGTTTCGACATAATAACTAGTCACTTCAACTGGTTTTAGGAAGATATTCATATGAAAATTTTGTTTCAGAAACAAACTTGTTCACGTGTAACTGACGACACTGTACATTACTTCATTACAGGACATCCTAAAGCTTTTAAATCTTGCCAATCAGCAAGAGGCAAGTTAGGGACAGGAAAGTGCGAATTTGCTTAATTTGCAGAATTCAGCATTATATGATCGTTATACATCTCACTGGAATGCGTACTGGAGAAATTCTAAAAAGGTAGGTCATCCTGGTCCTTTGGCAAACAGTTAGTTATAAAACCAATACCAGCCTAATATCTGTTACTTCTTATTTGTGAGTTAACTGCAATTATATCTGATATGAATATCCTTTTTAAAGTAAAAATAACATAAATTAGTATACTTATTATGAATTCCAGCCTTGTAGAGATGTAGAGTAATTTTTGCATATAATTTTAGTCACTAGTAAAAATCAGTGGCCGGTAGGCTACACCGTATCAAGGTGAAGTAGACAGAAGTTGGACTTCACGGCTCAATGAATGGTGAAAGAGCTGATCTCATTATCCTGATGTCTTGAGTTTGATCCATAGCAGCGTCATGTGTGTGTGTGTACTTCAGAAGAGTCCCACACCAGGACGAAAGGGTTCTCCAGTACTCTGTGGTTTTCAGTGGTTCTCTAAATGATGGTGGTGGTGGTGGTGTGAAATTAATAAACTTGCTGTCGTGATAAAGGGAATTAAAAGTTTTAAGAATTTTTTAATTCCTCATTTTATTCTTATACATTCTTCAAAGTTTATTGTTGATAGCGTTCAAATATTTGAAAATGGAAACATTTCAAACAATCCGTTATTTTGATTGATTGGATAAATGAGGTTAGATAAATAATGTGGGTTTTGTTGAATAGATTTGACTAGTTAAAGGTTTGATCATGAGCTGACATCAGTCAGAGAACCTCGGGATGGCTGTTTGACCTACTCGGAGACTCTTCATCACTATACACCTCCTGGGAATTTAACCCAAGACTTTCCAGTGAGTTTGAGGACCGTTAAGCCACTGAGACCCTATCCACTGGCTCATTTTCTGCTAACTCAGAAAATATATATATCGCTCAATCCCCAGCCAACGTCATCTGCGAGTAACTGACCTCTTAGTTGATTGTGGGGGGGGCATCCACTGATCACGATTTCTCACTAGAGTAGAATTTGGACAGAGCAGTAGAAAATCACTCCATGTTAGATAAGTTTATCTGATACATAGCACACAGTAATAAAATAATAATAAAACAGTTATGTCTTCGAGACAATTTATGGCTCATAATCATACCCCACTGATTATAAATTATAAATCTGAATAATATTCAACTGGATAATTATGTTTAAATATAAAAAATAAACTCGAAAGGAAGGAAAGTAGCAATTATACAATGCTATGCACCCACAAACAACGCAGACCTCGCAAAGAAAGAAGAGTTGTACAGACAACTACAGGCAACAGTGTAGAGTACTTCAGTCAGTGACATTAAAATCTTAATGAGAGAAATGAGCGCCATACTGGGACCAGACAACACAGGAAGAGAAGTCATCATGAGTACAGAAACTCTCGGAGAGGTGAATTAAGACAGAGAACTCTTCGCCGACTCCTGCACCTTCAATGAAAAAGTGATTGGTGGCAGCGTATACAAACACAAGGATATCCACAGGGCTACATGGGTGTCATCAGACGGGTGAACCAAAAACCAAATCGACTTCATCTCAAAGCTGATCAAGGAAGTGGAGACGCAGCTTACTGGACACAAAAGTAAGAAGAGGAGCAGACGTTGGTTCAGACCACTATCTCGTACAAGGAACATTCCAACTAAAATTGAAACCTTTCAAAGAAACAGGAGCTGCAGATAGACCGCTAGCCAAGTTCATTACTCAAAATCTGAAGAATCAGTCTGCGAACGACATCTTCATTGCAGTAATAAGGAAAAAGGCGGAGACACAAATCAACACTAGCGTTGAAAAACACTGGAACATCCTGAAAGCGGTAAGGAGCCAAACCTGCATGGAAGCTTTGGACTCAAAGAAGAGACAGGGCAAATAGTGGCTCATTATGGACACAGAAAGACTAATGGAAGAGTGGGGGATGGTGGATGAATCGATGAGCAACAAAAACAGGAGTTGAATGCAAGCTATAATACACTGAACAAAAGAGTGAAGGAAAGTGCCAGGGAAGACAAAAGAAAATATTATGAAACCATGGCACGTGAAGCAGAACAAACTGCAGTTCAGGTAAAAGAGACCTCGTAACACTCTACCAAACAACTAGGTTCCTATCGGGGAAAAGTTCAACACAAATTAAGCCCGTGAAGGATGACAATGGAAAGTCAATCACCAAAGAAGTGGAGCAAAGAAAACACTAGGCTGAACACTTCGAAGGACTTCTAAATCGACTGCCACCTACAACGCGTCTAATAATATCAACAATGAAAGCAGAACTACCAGTGGAGGTCAACTCTCCGACGAGGACAGAAATCCTGAAGGCAGTAAAGATGCTAAAATATGGAAAAGCAGCGGGATCAGACGGAATCATAGCAGAAGCATTGAAAATGGACCCAGAGACATCAGCTGACTTGATGACATCACTACTGAGGAAGCTGTGGGAAGAAAGCAAATGACCTGTGTATTGGAAGAAAGGCTACTCATTCAAATTGCCAAGGAGAGTAGACTTAAGCCAATGCAAGAACTGGCGCGGAATTATGCTACTGTCCATCCGAAGCAAAATACTAAGCCACATCATCCTGAAGAGAATCAAACACGCCCTGGATGAAAAACTTCGACCGGAACAGGTTGGATTCAGGAGAACACAAGTCATGTATTGGTCAAATCGCCACTCTACGGATCATCATTGAACAAAGCTTGGAATGTCAGTCACCACTGTATCTCAACTTCATCCACTTTGAAACTGCCTTCGACAACGTCGATCGAGAGGTGATTTGGAAAATACTTCGCCACTGCTAGGTACCACCAACAATTATACATCTAATCCAACACTTGTACGACGATACCGCATGCCAAGCAATCCACAACGAGGGATTCATCAAATCCTTCGATGTGAAGATGAGATTAAGACAAGCTCTCTGCCTACTATCTCCAACGATCTTCCCGTATGCGGTAGACTGGATAATGTGACAGACAGAGGGTAGCGCGGAAGCAGGGATAAAATGGACCCACAAAAGAAGTTGGAGGATCTGAAACTCGCCGATGACAGATATGTGTCTGATTTCCCACAGACTGGAAAATATGCAAGTGAAAAGCAACAAATTGGCAGAAGAAGCATCAAAGATAGGACTACAGGTGAACACAGAGAAAACAGAGGCGATGAATATTGCGGTCAATAGCAACAGCCACAGCAGCAACAATAGAGAACAATCAGCCAGCATAAATGAGAGAAATCTGAATGAAGCAACCTCCTTCACCTACTTACTTACCTGAGAAGCATCGTTTCAACTGCAGGCGAACGGAACTGATGAGGAGGTCATCAAAGTGAGTGTCAGGAAAGCGAGGCAAGCTTTCATTACTCTCAAGTCTGTGTGGAGGTCAGCAGCACTCAGCATGAAAATAAGATCCAAATTTTTAATTCCAGTGTGAAGTTGGTGCTACTTTATGGATCAGAGACCTGGCTCGTCACTTCGAACAAGCTACAGACATTCATCAACATCTGTTTTCACTCAATATTCGAGATTAGATGGCCAGAAACGATGGGGGAGAACCAACCCAGTAGGAACCGATTGTGCAACAAATAGGCAGGAATAAATGGGAGTGGTGTGGCCATACTCTTAGAAAATCCTCATACGCCAGGCCATCACTCGAGTGGAAGCCGAATAGTAAGTGGCGAGTCGGTCGTTAGTGTGATGGTGACGTGGAGGAGGTCATGTGAAGAGGAAATGAAAGCATGTGGTCAGACGTGGATCCATGTGAAAACGTTGGCAGAGAACCGGACGCAATGGGGAGTTAAAGGAAACAATAATAATAATGAAAAATAAAAGGCCGTGGTTTATCTAACATGTCCCCTTCTCATTCACATGGCATTTTTTGTTTTAATTATTTCCATTATAGGCCTTTATCATCATATCTCTATTTCATCCTGTTCTCTTCAGTCCTTTAAAATAAGCTCCACAATTCCACGTTGACTGTCATCCCGTCCTTACGCCAACTCTGCCAAATCACTTTTAGACACGTCCGAATCATCGTTACCCACTTGGATTCCATTCAACCGATGATCTAGTGCGCTATGGCTCTTCTGCCCATATGTGGAATCTATTTCCGTTTTCTTCGACATATTCGTCGTTCAGCAGGTTCTTGATTAGTTCGTCATCAAATTCTAATAAACTATAACCACTGCTTAGGAAATACCCAAAACAATCTTAAAAAGCCCACTTCATTGTTGAGGGTTAGGTGTGTAGAATAATGATTTAGGCGTTTACAGGAGCTCATTGTAACTCTTAAAACAATGATCAGTGAATGAAGAATATTCTATTCGATGAATTCTTTTTCATTTTCTACAATCATATGTTTATATTAGTTAACGAATAAGTGTGATAATTAGCAACACTGATGTTGTGTGTTTTGTGATAACATCGAGTCAGTAAAATCGATAACTCTTAAAGGTGGTGGATTTGTTACCTGATTACAGAACGAAACTCTACTATCTATGCATATAAAATAATAAGCTACGAAAATACAGTATTATAATTGAACACAGGACATCAAAGTGAATTCACTTCCCACTTGGCTATCTATTTTTCTCTCGTTTTTTTAATATTTTGATCTTATCATTCATTCGTATAAAAGTTTGTGATCAGATCGAATAAAATCCGGTTTGAATATAAAACAAATAAATTGACTAGTGTGTATGCGTATATATATTCACTGTCCTCAATAACCATTTACTTTGATATATTTGACGGTCAATTTAATATGCTACATTCGTGCATATTTATTACATATTCAGAACAACACATTTAAGCGAACAATATTGTTTTCAATTAGATCTCATCAGGCTTAACTCTAATATATATAAGTTTACAAATAAAATTCAAATATAAACCAATCATGGTGTTTTGTCTATAGGATAATACGATGGTGAATATAAATTGTGCAGTTAGTCATAATAGTGGTAATGATAATATTAATAATAGTAATAATAATAATAATAATAATAATGGTCTTATCAATAATAAGGATGAAAAATGAGGCAATCTGTGATAACATGAATAATGAAAAACAGTATGTTTAAACAAACAATTGTTCAGGTGGAAGTAGTCGATAAAGGCTAGTAAAAACAAATGAACCGATTACGTAATGTTAGATTGTAGGGGAAGGAAATGAAACAGGTTTATAATGAACATAAGATAAGATTAAGGGATGATAAGAAAGGGGTTGGAAATGTAGATAAAGGGGTGGGGGTAGAAGTCTTTCGTTGGTTATGACTTATTAGGCCATATATTCATCCAATATGTTAATAACGTAACAGTAAACAGAAGTAATAATAAAAGGATTAGTCTTGCCAAATCTCTCGAAAGCCAAAAGCTTGAAAGGAAATTTCCGTCAGATCCGGGCCGGTATGTTCACAATTTTTCCAGTATCGTGCTTAATAAGTTTCAATTAGAGGTGTTATCCCTAGGTCCCAAATTTAGTGATTATGCTCCTAAAGTTGATCAATTAGACACTGATATACAGTTTGAAAATTTGTATTCTCAAACGTCAGATCTTACCCCATCGTCGGACGATGAACTAACTAGGTTCAAAACGACGCTAGTGGACAGCTGCCAGCAATACAAGAATAATAAACATTCAGTAAATAGTCTTTTATCTAAACAACACAGAGAAGCTCTAAGAGAACTTAGAAGCAACGAAAGTTTAATCATTAGCAAGCCGGATAAAGGTGATGGTATAGTTTTACTGGACAAAAGCGATTATGTTGAGAAAATGGAAGGTATTTTGAGTGATCAAACTAAATTCCAATCGCTTGGTGTTTCCAAAGACCTCAATGTAAGAGCTGAGAAACAAATGACGGACTCCCTCAAAAAACTGAACCAAATAGGAGCATTATCATCAACCATGTATGAGTCCATGAAACCTACGGGTACCAATACTCCACGTCTTTACGGTCTACCAAAAGTGCACAAACCGGGTCTTCCTCTTCGCCCTGTTTTAGATATGTATAACTCTCCATTTCACGGAACAGCGAAGTGGTTAGTTAAGATCCTGGGTCCTTTGCACAGAGAAATAGTGCAACATAGAATTAGTGATGTTTTCGACTTTATTTCTAAAATATCCGAGACTAATGTGAGGTGTAAACGCATGTTATCCATGGATGTATCATCACTATTCACTAACGTACCGCTTTTGGAAACAGTGGATTATATTTGTCAAGAAATCACCGATAGGCAATTAGACTTAGGAATTCCCTTGTGTAGCCTCAAAGAATTACTTCTTAAATGCACAATGAATGTTCACTTCGTCTTCAATGATTCATACTATCGACAAGTAGATGGAATAGCTATGGGTTCACCATTAGGCCCAATATTAGCTGACTTCTTTCTCGCAAAACTTGAAAACGGGAAATTGAAGGATACCATCAAGGAGTTGGATATGTATTACCGATATGTCGATGATACATTTATCTTAGCCGATGAGAAGGTTAACATAGACGAGTTGCTACTTAAATTCAACAACATCCACCCTTCGCTTACCTTTACTTGTGAAGAGGAGCAGGAGAATAAATTACATTTCCTGGATGTCTTGCTAAGTAGGAGAGAAGATGGGTCACTTGGGAGAAGGGTGTACAGAAAAAGCACATTCACAGGGCAGTACACACACTTCCGTAGTTACGTGCCCATTAAATATAAAAGGAATCTTGTAAAATGTCTCGCGAGCAGAGCAAGGAAGATATGTACGGAGGACCTCTTACAAAAGGAGTTTGAATATATTCACGATTCCTTGACGGAGATGGGTTATCCGAGTAGTTTCATAAAGAAACATATGAAACCATCAGAGAAGAAACCTGTGACTCTTACTGCACATAAGAAACCTCTATTTATTAAGTTACAATTTAATGGGGACTTATCTAGTGAGATTCTATTCCAAAGACTTTCAAGGAGCATACGTAGAACATTTTACGCAGCACACCTATGTTTGTCATTCTCTAGCCGACGAATGATTGGGACGCAAACGAAGGATAAGCTTGATAGTTTTGCCACATCTATGTGTATTTATCAATTCAACTGCACCTGCGGTGACAGTTATATTGGGCGTACTACTAGACAGCTTAGCCAACGTGTTAGTGAACATCTCCCATCGTGGTTTGGCAAAGGACAGACAAAAACAATCCGTAGCTCAATTCTGTCACATCTAATTGATAGTGGTCATGTAGTCGATAAAACGAAAGCCTTCAAAGTAATTCATCGTATCCCTCCGAATCTTTCTAATAGACTTCGTATTCGTCTACTGCACACAGCTGAGGCGATAGGCATTCGAACTATTAAACCTAAGCTATGCATTCAAAAGAAGTTCGTGCAGCCATTATCCCTCCCATGGCCTAATAAGACATAACCAACGAAAGACTTCTACCCCCCCCTTTATTTATATTTCCAACCCCTTTCTTATCATCCCTTAATCTTATCTTATATTCATTATAAACGTGTTTCATTTCCTTCCCCTACAATCTAACATTACGTAATCGGTTCATTTGTTTTTACTAGCCTTTATCGACTACTTCCACCTGAACAATTGTTTGTTTAATCATACTGTTTTTCATTATTCATGTTATCACAGATTGCCTCATTTTTTCATCCTTATTATTGATAAGACCATTATTATTATTATTACTATTATTAATATTATCATTACCACTATTATGACTAACTGCACAATTTATATTCACCATCGTATTATCCTATAGACAAAACACCATGATTGGTTTATATTTGAATTTTTATTTGTAAACTTATATATATTAGAGTTAAGCCTGATGAGATCTAATTGAAAACAATATTGTTCGCTTAAATGTGTTGTTCTAAATTCTACTATGGGAATATTTAATATATTACATATTCGTTGTGCATTTTTGATGTTAACTTTTCAATGTTATTTTGATGATAAAAGCAGATGTTGTTTAGCCAATATGATAGAAATATTCACATATTGAGTCATAAGAAAAAGGCACAAACAGAGAAGAAAAGTTTCCCCTTTTCGACGATTCATTTTCATTAGTGCTGTACAATCGTCATTTTATATTTACAATTTTACAAGGGAGAAAGTAAATGTGTGCGAAGCTCTATCTTAGAACACCTCATCGACTTCGGTCACTCGGTCAACCCTGACCATGTTTTCAAGGTCATGTATAGAATTCATGCTAACTTCCCGCGTTTTCTTCGTTACAGACTTCTAAAGACAGCTGAGGCCTTGGCAATTCATGACTTTAAGCCAGACCTTTGTGTACAAAAGAAGTACGTGCAATCCCTACTTCTGCCTTGGCCGTAGAGGGATAGACATTTATTTATTTTGTTTATTTAGTTATTCTATGTACTTTTCCCTTATTACTTCGATTATTTTTATTATTATTATTATTACGACTCTCATTCTGAATCTTTTCCACTTGACTTACTTGACATTTTAAACCAAAAATTATTCATGTGTACACTTTTTATCTTCATTTTTACAATATTAAATTCTATGTTATCAAATTTCACACCATGTTACGTAACATTTTATATTCGTCTATTAATCTTACAATTATATTCCTCTCCCTAAAATCTATACACCTGATGTATTACCTTATATATGACATTAATTATTGTTCCACTTGACATTAAACCATGATTATAATCACAAATATTTTAAATTTATTTCATACTATTATTATTTCATGTATTTACACCTTTGACCTAATTCCCTCACCGGATATAATTTCTTTATAAAACCATATATATACGATTGTACAGCTTGATAATAAATTCGTTGAAAAGAGTCTCTTCGCTGAAGATTGTGTTCTTAATGCTACAATGGGAATTATTAAATCATTTTATATTTAACAAAGAAATCTTTAGACCAATCAGATACTGGTAAACTTTGTCCTTGAAAAATTGTATTACATAATGTAAGATGTAAGGAGGGATGATAAATTGTAAGTTAGAAAAGAGGCAGAAGTTGGCATGACGTAATAAGTGTGAGGTAATGAATGACTAATCAATAAGCTCGTGTAGAATGGACAGGAAATAGTGGAAGGGCTATAAAGTGTTTTTGTATAAAATCTGTATGAAAAAGCAATGTTATTAACAAACAGTAATAGAGTGGTAATAAAATGTGGAGTATGGGAATAATAATGATAATAAAAGTATTAATAACAATAATAATAATAGTGAAATCACATAATAAAGAAGAGAAGCAAAATTGTAGTAAGAACTTTACTCTGGCCATGGTAGGGTGAGTGAATGTATGTATGGCTTTTGAATGCGGCGGTCCGGTTTTAGATCTCAAATAGCTAATGCTTCAGCTATGTACAGATGGCGTATCCGAAGTCCCTTAGTACAATATTGAGGGACTCTGCGTAACACTGTGAAGCATTCGTGTGTGTGTGTGGGGGGGTGTAGCTGGATGTCCGGAGATGACAAGGTGTTCGAGGATCGAGCTGTTGCTATTCTTCTTTTCTCCTCTGGCTGGCTAACCACGCTGGACAGTGTTCCAGGATACGTGTGTGGACTTGACGTTGCGTACGGCCGATGTACTTTGTTCCACACGAGCAAGTAAATTGATAAATACACATTGAAGTGTCCAAAAGCGGTATCTTGTCCTTAGCGTTAGAGTGGATTGACTGTCTGCAGGAAAATGTTATACGTAGGGTGGCTGTTGGGAATGTCTTCTTCAGATTTTTTGAAAGGCGGTTTCTGAGAATTTCCGCTGCGATATGAAGTTTGAATTCTAGGTTCATGAAGAGAGTCTTCTTAGGAATCGTTGTGATGTTTAACACCGGAGGCGTCTCCTTCATGTTTTTGTCGATATATCTTGGTGGAAGCCCATTCTCTAGTAGGGTTTCACGTAAATGTATAATGCGAAGATGAAATGGGGAAGACTATTCATTCACATTACAAATTTAAAAGACTGATTAATGAATAAAGAATATTCTCTTCTATAAACTTGTGATCATGTTCTTCATTTATACAACCATAATCATTACAAAAATATTGTTATTATCAACATCAGAGTTTGAAATTATATTGAATCACTATTATCAACAAACAGATTACATTACTTTGAAGAGAGAGAGAACGAACATGTTTGCAGGAGAATACGAGCTCGTTTTCTTTCGTGGATACTCATCAACTGCATACATCCTAAACAAAATCAAATTATAAGTTTCAAAAAAGTATTGGAACATACTTTTCATAATTACTTGGAGTTATAAATAGAAGGTGTAAGGAACATAATTCCGGAATTTGATGTAGGTAGACAGATTATGATGAAAGATTACATTACATTAGTAAGAGAGAGAGATGATATGAATCAATATAAAACAGTCGACTGATTGGACGCCAGGTAGATTAAGGGAAGAGACACTGTAGTAATTTATTGTAATCGGAATATTAGTATTTTGAGATGACCGAATTACAAGAATCCAAACAAAACACGGAGAGGGCAGAACTCAGGAATTTGTATTTAGCGGAATTATTCTGCAATTCATATATGAAACATATCAACAGTCAACAGTAAGTATTTAAACAATACAAAGATAGAAATAGTCAATCACCACATCCGCCACACCTCGAATATCTCCTTGCGTATTTATAGCGATGTCTCGGTTTGCTTGCAAGTAGCTGCGACCTTCTAACTGATTCTGTGATATTATTTTCATCAGTATTATCTGGACCTATTTCTGAATTATCTACAAAATCAGGATTATTAGCGGAATCAATAATATTATAATTGGAACGACCTACTTCATTTATTGTCACTTTGTCCAGGTGTCCGTTATGACCTGAGTGATCTTTGATGTCTAATACCTTCACCACTCGATTTCCCATTTTTTGTAGTATAATTCCAACAGAAGGTCTATAGTTATTACCTTTGTAATAATGTACATTAGAAGTCGTGGACATCAGATGCTTTTTGAGAATTCGAGATTTGAAAAGTTTTGCAGGACTTCCACGGGTACTTGTATGCTCTGCATTCGACAGACGCAGTCTATGCATATGCAGTAATTCCTCAATTTTAATCAGTTGCTCTCTCATCTCATTCAGGTCTTTTCGTGTTTTCGACAGTTCACATTGTAACTCGGCTACCACATTTTTGACAACAGTTGACACTTGAGTTGCCGAACTTGTAGTGGAGGTTTTCATTGGATGAGATTGAGTATTTTGAAAAGTTGAAAGACACATTGACTCCATTTTACTAGACAGCTTGGGAGAATTATAAGAATGTTGAGCAACATAAGTATTCGAATTTCTGCAAACAGTCTTGATGTGTCCAACTTTACCACATTTGTGACACTTAGCACCCCGAAAACGGCAAGTACTTCGTAGATGTAACTTTCCACAGGATAAACATGGTTTAATGTTTTTGATCTCTCGCTGCATTCTATTACCTGTGGACGGCAGTTTGGATTGCTTTCCATTACCACTTGTATTTTCGACTTTAGAAAGCATAACATCAGATACTGACGTAGTGGGAGCAGAGTTTTCACTATTGACATCTTCATATGTAATACATAAATCTTTAGCAGTTTGAAAAGTACAAGAAGGAATCTGAATTAACTCTTTCTCTAATTTAGGAATATTGATTCCAGCAATTAGACGATCACGTAGTTGAGTATGCAGCTGATCTCCAAAGTTACACTTTGAAGCTTGAATCTGAAGTTGCAGAATGAACTCTCGAATCTTCTGGTTGGGAGCACGAACCAGTTTGTTGAAGTGAGCCCTCTCTCGCGTCTCAAAAGTAGTTAATTGGAAGTGATCTATAAGAAGTTCACGGATCTTAGCATATGGCAGAGAAATTGGTTTTTCTGGAACTGCCAGATTCTTCACTAGGCTATATGCATCAAGTCCAATAGCAGTGATGAAATGTGCTGGTATTTTGTCATCCTGAACATTCTTTGAAATGCACCACGCATCGAAGCATTCCAAATAATTAGCAATCTCTCGCGGAGTAGCATTTATAGGAAGTTTTCCCACGTTATTTAGTTCCATCGCGACGCCAATTTGTAGTAATTTATTGTAATCGGAATATTAGTATTTTGAGATGACCGAATTACAAGAATCCAAACAAAACACGGAGAGGGCAGAACTCAGGAATTTGTATTTAGCGGAATTATTCTGCAATTCATATATGAAACATATCAACAGTCAACAGTAAGTATTTAAACAATACAAAGATAGAAATAGTCAATCACCTCAGACACACAGAATTTATGAATTTAAAGGCTCGACAGCATGTCAGGGTAGCAGCTGCTTATTCTACATTCAGAATGAATCTCAGTGACCCCTAGTGTTTGGAGTATTCTGTGTCCAGAGACCTTTGGTTATTTATTCGATATCCCATAGATGATAGATTAAGACTCTTTAACAGGTAACTTTGTGGCCAATTTTAACGAGGTCATCTACACCTTTATTTAGCCGCACCGCTGTTGAGGAATCCTGAAGACGAAAAATTAAATTCTTAGTGTGCAACAATCAGTGTAACCGTCTTCATTAGAAACAGTCGTATTGATAGATGCAACACTAAACTAAATATAAGGTAATTTAAGGGAAGTAACACATGAAGAAGAATCCTAAACCCTAACTGCCTTAGGCCGTTACACACTAGGGACTTCATTTTTGGCCTTCAGAACACCTACAGAAGTATAGTTAAATAAAGATGCTGTTAAAAGCATCAACATTTGTACATTAGATCACCTCATCTAAACATGTCACAAATCTACCTGTCAAAGGATCCTTCTCTATCATCTATCGGATATCGAATAAATAACAAAGGCTTCTGGACACAGAATTTGTGTATAGTTCTATGTCGAAAACAGACAGACAGGACACAGAATACTCCAAACAGAAGATATAACTGAAATTCATTCTGAATGCAGAAGAAGCAATTCCACCCACTAAAGGAATTTTGCCAGACTGTGAGCACCCACTCTACCTGCAGCTCCAACCTTGTGTCTCCTCAGGTAAAACAAGACGTCTTTTCAGAAGACTTTATGCACGTGCATCTAAGTATAAAAATTCCACTATACCATATTTGGCGGCACGTACTTTATGTGATGAAAATAGTGTTAGGCATGAACTAGCTAACCTTCTTTGTACTAGTAAATAAACCATTTCTTCCACCTTTACAGTACCAAACTTTGTAGTTATTGTACTTCTTATATTTATAATCCTCTCAATTTTTTGTTTTTATTTGTTGGTATTTTCATAAGTGTGAACATAATTTAAGTTGTGTTATAAAACTGTTAATTTTGCATTTTCCCTCACCATACTATATCAAGAAAACATTAAATTCAATACTCTATAATAACATGCTAAAATTTCCAAACTGAATCGACAATACTGTTTGAAACAAAGTCACTGTTATTATTATTATATGTAATATTCTCAATTCGTGCTTTGAATATTTTTGACTTTATATCGTAAATGTGGACAAATTCCTCTGGTTCATTTTGTTTTAATTTTATTTATATTTTGAATAAATCAGATGCAATATTTTGACAAATGCCGAGAATTCCATTCTGTATTAAAAGTACTGTCTGTTTGGAATAAAGTAGATTATTATTATTACTGCTACCCTGGCCTACTGCCGAGCTTTTAAATTCATAAATTCTGTGTGTCACTTCTCTTAATTTGTCTGATGTTCAGTCAGTCAACTGTTTTACAATAATGCATATGATCTCCCTCTCTCTACTACTGATGCTTTTCAAGTGTAATCTGTTTGTTGATAATAGTGATTCGATATAGTTTCAAACTCTGATGTTGTTATTAACAATATATTCATTAATGATTACGGTTGTATAAATGTAGAACATGATGACGAGTTTATGGGAGAGGATATTCTGTGTTCTCTAATCAATATTTCGAAATAATGATTTTATTATCTTTACTCTTTCACATTTACGTGAAATAAGCATCTTGGAGTGAGAAGCAGGTTAGAATAGGTCACAATTATGAAGGTAATATCACCGAATCATATATATATATGTTTATATATATATATATATATATATATATATATATATATATATATATATATATACGTAAAATATTACGGAAATTATCATGGTTGGAATGGTAATTAGGCAGGGCAGGTCATTTAAAATACTCCAAAAGTAAGATAAAAAGTAATGTTTAAGGTCACGGAGGAGAGAATGGAATTTTTTTCTCGACACTCATATAGATATGTTTCGGAGTAAACTTATTAGTTCGAATTTGATTTTATATATATCTTACTCCCCTCGATTCCTTTCTGGGACGTGTGGCTTCAACAGCACATCACCATTTCATGGATAATCCCCCTCCAGGCTTTTTTCTAGATTGCTTGTCTTCACAGGTGGGGTCAACCATTCTAACCTTAAATAAATTCATATGTTTTGACAACCCGGCTACCATCGATCTACTAGTCTGACCTATGTAGTTGACCACACTGACAGTCATTGCAAGGCATTGTGTAAATTAATTATTTTTGTCTAATTGGGTGAACCGACAGGGTCCTCTAAGCTACAGGGTTCGCCCTACCTGAGTGAGTTTATGGGTTTTAATAACACCCTAATTCCTGCTTTATTAGGAATACTACGTCGGGTCTCAGATGTCTCGTTCTTATATTTATTTATTATTTTCTTTAGTTCCTACGGGAACATAGGGCTTCAACCTCACGTCTCTATTGCATTCGGTTCTTCGCTATAGTTTTCATCTGGCTTCAAGTCTGCCCACACGCCTTTAATTCCTCTTCACATGACCTCCTCTAAGTCACCCTACTATCGCACTGACGGCCAACTCGCCGCTTCCCTTTTGGGTTCCACTCGAGTGATGGCTTGTCCAGTGATGTCACTTGATGGTTTCCTCAGAGTATGGCCAGAAAATCCATCTCCATTTCTTCCTTCCTATTTGTTGTACAGTCGGTTCCTGCTGAGTTGGTTCGCTCATTACCAGATATCCCTGTTGCTCATCTTTTCTAGCCGGCCATCTGATCTTGAGTATTGAGCGAAGACAACTGTTAATGAAGGTCTGAAGTTTGTTTGAGGTGCTCTTTATGACGCGCTGTCCAAGTCTCTCATCCGTATAGTGAGTAGTACTGACTGGCTTCAGATTGGAGTTGAAAATCCGGATCTTATTTTTGATGGTGAGTGCTGCTGACCACCACACAGACTTGAAAGTAATGGAAGTTAGTCTTGCTTTTCCAATTCTCGCTTTGATATCGTCGTCAGTTCCGTCCGCCTGCAGTTGAAACGACGCTTTCCAGGTGTGTAAGTGAAGGAGGGTGTTTCTTTCAAGTTCCTCCCATTTATTCTGGCTGATTGTTGTCTGTTGTTGTTGTTGTTGCTGTGGCTGTTGGTCTTGGCCAGGAATCTTCATCACCACTGTTTTCTCTATGTTCACCTGAAGGAAGTCCTATCTTCTCTGGATGCTTCTTCTGTCGTCAACTTGTTGCTTTTCACTTGCATATCTTCCAGTCTGTGGGAAATCAGACACATATATGTCATCAGCGAAGTTCATATCCTCCAAGTTCTTGTGTGGGTTCATTTCGTGCCTGTTCCCTCCTTGCCCGCTGTTTGTCGCATTATTCAATCTACTGCAATCAGGAAGATTATTGGCGATAATAGACAGCCTTGCCTTACTCCTGTCCTCACTTCGAAGGATTCCGTAAGTTTCCCGTTGTGGATTACTTGGCAAGTTATCATTGTCCAAATCGTTTTATTTTCTTTAACACTCTGTTACGTAATCAACCTGTGCACACCTTATTCCTTAACTACTCTTCATTTTTTCAAAATTATGCATTATGCAATCCACGCTTTGTAAACATGTCTATCTTTTAATGGTGTGTTTTAATTTTCTTCGTTAATTATCATCCCATTGACATGCTGACACCGACTAATTATTGTTAACAAACATATCGCCACTTGATGGGTAGATTGTCGTGTATTGTAACAAAAATGCTATATACATTACAGTAGAGCCAGAGATGAGGATCTAACTGAGAAGTAAATATTTCTTCGCTCAGTCTTTCTGTTTTCTACATATGTGTATCCTTGGTAAGAATACGTTGGGCTGAAAGGAAGAATTCAACATAGTTTATGGGGGATTTATATCCAGTATCACTCAAACCGGAAGACATGTAGGCGGAAACCAGCAAGTTAACAGAAGTGGTGGGGAGTAAAGACAGGCCTTCAAGTGAACACACAGGAGACAGAACAGCAACAACAACGAAAAAATCAGTGACCTCAATGGGAGGAATTTGAGGGAAGTCACATCTTTCACTTACCTACTCAGCATCGTTCCAGCTACAGGCGACAGAAGGGATGATGGTATCAGAGGTAGGATCGGAACGCAAAGGCAGGGGTTCAATAATGTGAAGTCAGTACGGAAATCTATCACAACCAGCATAAAGAACAAGATCCTAATTTTCAACAGTGGTTTCAAGTCATTCTGTGTTTCTATATAGTTCAGAGACTTGGCCAGTGAGTCATGAAGAGTGTTTTCAACAGTCTATTGAGGACTCTTATCAGCAGTTATATTCACACCATACTAAAGATGAAAAGGACAGAAATGATCGGTGACGGGGAACCCTAGGAACGAATCAACCAAGAACATGTTGACCAACACATATGGCAAAGAAAATGGAGACGGGTTGGAAAGAAAACTGAAGAGACCGTTGAGGGGTACCTCACGCCAGGCACTAGAGTGTAACCTAAATGGAAAGTAGCGAGTTGGGCATGGAATCTAGTGTGGCATGGATGAGATGAGAGATTGACAGCGATTTTGTGGCCAGCCAGAGAGGACCGCAGAGAACAAAGTGAAATGAAAATGTGTCATTGAATCCCCGATTTCCATTCGGGAATTAAGGGAGGAATAATAACATACTGAGTGCTGTCTACATTAATCACCGATACCTGACTGATAATTCCCTAATAAATCCTAAGCTATGGAGGAGAATTTATCCCCACTGATATTGACCAAGAGAAATAATTTTAGTGAGCATCAGTAAAGACGTAAAAGTAGACTAAATGAAAAGAAACAACGGATATGTGTGTCTATATTAAAGCACATCGAAGAGCTTTTGTGTAATGGTGGAAACTTTGTCTCAAATATGATATTTCATTAAAATGTCATATAATCTAAAATTCTTAATCACAAAAGGAACTTTCCGATAACAAAATATTTTCAGCTCTCTATCCTCTTTATTCAGCATTCAGGCTTACATGATTACACATAAAACTTATTTGACACACATTAGAGTTCGGTTTGGTGTTTGGTCTGTTGTGTTCAATCGCTGTACAAATGAGTATAAAACGAAAGAGGTATTCATTATATACACATCTTCAGGACTGTTAGGTTCTATTAGGATTAACACTGTATGAGAGTTTGAGTATCCTCCAGACGAATGTCACAAACTACTTTTACCCAGGATAGTGACATTCTGGAATAACCCAACCCTTACTCCTACGATTCGTTAACTCTTACATTCCGCCTATTGTTCTCTATTGTTCCCCCTTAGTCTTTCCTGGGCTATTGAAGAAAGACTATATTTCATTGCGTAGGGTGTTAAAGGTTGTCATCAGGGTAGGCAATGTGCCACTTAACCAGCTTGTTAATATTCGGGTGGACAGGCACATGGACTCATGTGAAAAATGGGCAAAATCCATTCTATCTAACTCACACCACCCTCTTCATTCACAACTCTCCCCCCCTTGTATCTCATCAGGCAAATCCAGAAGCTTCTATAGAAAACTACATGCTCGCACTAGCAAGTACAAAAACTCAACCATGTCCTACTTAGCTCGCGTTCTGTGCGATAAAGAAAGCATTAGGCGTCAAACTTATAACTTAATAAATAGCCTGTAGAACAACTGGATCTCGTCTTTCCAACTCCTCATATCATATATAGGTAAAACGTTTCCTTTCTTTCTCTTCCTTTTCTCTCTCTTTCTCTTTTTTCTGTTATGTGCAGCTTTGTTTCTTTCTTCCGCATACGCCAGTAAATATGCTAGCATCTACTTTTTATAACATCTTTAAACACTCTGTTCAATTTTGGCTTTGATACCGACATGCTAATAAGTTGTTGTCATAATGAACTGAGATTTCCTTAATCTATGTAGAATTTTTATTTATTGATAATGTACAAACTGGTTGCAATACTGTAGTGAAATGTGAGAATTCCATTCGATATCACAAGTACTGTTTTGGAATAAAGCAAATTATTATTATTGAAACATTGTGTAGCAGAAGTTTTGTTTGGATTCCTTTGCGTTACGAGCGGAGTGTAAGACTTCAGGCCACAAGCTTTGAAGTTTCAGTAGTGATTATGTTGTTTTTCCGGGGTGGGGTTTCTCACCTCACATCCAAACCACCCTCTTTACTGGGCTTAATTAATAAGGGTTAGGCGAGGTTTAGGAGTGCTTCGAACATGAGTCAGACCTAGATCATGTGCATGTCTCGATGGTATTCTACCAATAAAACCGGTGATGCCAGAATCACTGATCTGAAAATCTGTTTGCAGCATAAGATGCTTATTAGAATATTCCAATTAATTTTTTAGTTGGTACCTTTTTTCCCCTAACTGGTGTGTAATGTCATTCTACATCTGCATATTGTTTTCATCACTACATCCTTACTATTTCCCTTTTGTTTTTGGCTTATTTCCATTCTTAACAATACACTCGGCTATTGTATCGTTTTACGACTGTGATTTCAACCAAATGAATTAACGGATTAAATAGATTAGATCACAGTGAGTATTAGAGATACAGTTGCAGGGAAGAAAATTTTCTTTTCGAGGAAGTCATCAACTAGGCCTTACATTCGTGTATTTATGGTAAATGTGGGAGAAAGTTCCAGAATTATTTCTAGTCAAGGGTCAAATAATTAAGATTAAAAATAGGATTTAAAATGTAATAATATAAAATTAAAGGAAGAAAGATCGGATAAAAGCATATTAGGATCATAATATCTGATTTTGTATGCAATGCAATAACCAAACCCACAAGAGTTCCGATAAAAAAACATTACTTAGCGATTGTAAAAGGTAAAAAAATAGCAGAAATAAACAGTCTAGGCTAGAAAACAATCAACTACAAACCAGCTCAATCTTTAAAAAGGATACATTATTGATACTTTCATTATTTGTGATGACAGTTTCGATTTCAGGAACTTAATCAAAACCTTCCATAATGCCCAAGCAAACATAGACTTCACTCTACAAGTTGATTCTGGCTCAATGCTCCATTTCCTTGATATTCAGTCACAAAGAAACGCTGACAACTCGCTGAGGAGACCCATCTACAAAAGTCCGAAATGGAATTGACAGTTTATCAGTTTCCAGGGTTGTATTCCTCTGAGTAGAAAGAGTGTCTTTCCTCGATGAGCCAGAATGTATATGTGCCGACGAATCCTCATGGGAAATGGTTTCCCAGTACTCAGATTAATACACAAGAAACTGAAGCCAAAGAAAGCTGCTGAAAAAGTCGACGTCGCCCAAAAATGATGCTGCTGCTTAATCTCGAATTTAAATGTGAAACTGAATCAGAAGTCCTCCATAAACGGTTTTTGAAATCTCTCCGTAAAACACACTTCTCTGTTAGCCTACGGGTGACATTTTCATGCAAGAAACTATTCACCAGCAACTGAAAGACAAACTGTCACATTAGACCACTTCAACATGCATATATCGGTTCATCTGCTTGTATGCGTCCCCTCGTAACACGCGCTCTGGAACACTATTCAACCATACTAGTAAAGGAAGAGCGCAGGTATGTATGTTGCTCGGTCACAGAACATCTGGAAAACTCAGGAAATCCAGCTCCATTTCAAAAGTATCCTTCAAAGTCTTTTGTAAGGCAGAATCAAGACTTTCTAAAGGAAGTGAGGTCAAGACGTCCGGGGTTAGGTGAATCACTAGCAATCCGAAATTTCAAGCCAACACTACCATCTATTCAAAAGAAGTACATATAAAATTTTGTGTTTACCATGTCAATCATAAACAGTAAACGTCCTTGGTAATCATTATTCCATTACCTTTCTTATCCAAACTACCTGTCTATTTTTCCGATTATTACATTTTTGAACAAAGCAAGAACTACAGCTTTTGCAGAATAAGTGGTACAAACTTTTATTTTGTTGCCTTCTCGTAAGCTGCTTACTGGCCAAAGACATTCATTATTAAATATATCTACAAAAACAATTTTAACATACTTGCACAGAGTTCACTTTAGGCAGAAATCAGTCGATCAATATACGCATACACCAATAACATAAACATATATATATATGTAATATTAAACACTATTCCGAATAACAATAATAATCATACACAATGAAAACTTTTCAGCATTATTCATTGAAATGAAAGAGAGATGAAAATATTCAGTTACCAGGTTGGCAAATAAAGACTGATAACCTCTTTTTTTCTGGACGCATGAATCAGGTTTCAGGCGCTTGATGGAAATGGCTTTAGCAAACTTAAGGAGAATTGAGCCTTTTTGCCTATTGATAATTTTGACCCGTTTCAAGGATATGCCTGGCGATGGAATTATTTAAAGCATTTGTTCCCTTTACACATAAGCTTTTTAGTACATGTTCAGAAAATCGTAGATATGCCCTACTTTCTGTCCTGCCAATGTAACTGCTTCCGCAGATACATGTAAATTTGTATATACAGTTGGAGTTAACACCAGAAGGATATCCATCGATTTTTGATTGCACCAAAGAGCAAGTTGTTCGATAGACGGGGAAGAGCTTAGCTGCAGGATAGGCTACGACTAGTGATGTACTCAGCCTTCTGTTGATCATTGCTGCAATGTTTTTGGCTTTATCATCAAGCTGAATGTAGATTGGTTTTATTTCCCACTGTGATTTGTTTTATATTTGTGACTTCAGATCTTCCATACTTGTTGATGAACCTTTGAGGGTACGTATTGCTCTTCAATATCTTTTCAAGAAACTCAAATTAATCCTCTCATTTCTCTATAGAGTATATTCTCCTCACTCTATAGTACAGAGTCTTGACTAGACCGCGTTTAAAACTATTTGGACAAAAGCTATTAAAATGTAAGTATTATCATTTCTATGTAGGCTTTTGATAAATAGACTTTTGAAGACTACCATCTTCTAGGCGTTCCATGGCAATGTCGAGGAAGTGGAAATTTCTGTCACTTACATGTTCCATAGTAAACTCAATATTGGTGTGTGCGTCACTGAATAATCTGAGTAAGTGTGAAGCATGAGTTTCATTGTTGCACACTACAAATGCATCATGGACATATCAACATTCAGAAGTTGTTTCGTCGATTGCATGCCTCAACTTTATTCTTTCAAGGTTGAACATCAATATCTGTTAAAATAGGGCTAAGTGGACTGCCCATATCTACACCATCTATTTGAAGGTAAAGAATGTTGTCAAATTGGAATCGCACATCCATGGTACACATAAGCAGCAGTCGTTTGAATTCCGACTCTGAGAGTGGGGAAGATCAGACGCTGGCAAATGATCTCAATAGTTTTGTCTTGCATTGCAGCATAGGATCTATCACGTTTGATTGTGTTTTGATATTGTTGAAATATATATATATATATGATTTGACTGTTGTGTTGCATCGGTCTTTCAGCTGAAAAAGTGTCCAAACAGTGTTTTGAGGTTAGGCGTCAAGTGCTAGGTAGGTGGAGGAGAAATCAATCGACGAGGCTGTGAAATTACATCGACTGAGATGGTTAGGACATGTGTTACGTATGCCTAGTCATCGCTTTCCTCCACGGGCAATGTTAGCTCAGGCTGGAAAAGAGCTAGCTTATATATATATATATATATATTGACTGTGCGTGACTTGCAGTAGTTAGGCCAGCTACATACAAGAACACATCGATTAGTTTTTTGCCTTCAGACTAAAATTGTTTGGTTTCGGTAATTAAATATTTGCTAAACACAGGAGGCAGGGAGACCAGAAGGATGGGGTGGAGGAGATATGGAAAGAAAACAATATTTTATTATGTCTTATTACTGGAATTTTCAATTATCGATCCTAAAGAAAGGAATGGATCAGAATTTTGCTTCTTAGTACTAGTTGTAGCCTTCATTCTAGAAAGAAATCGATATTACATTTCATGAAATTATTAGTTATACATATACATATATATGTTTGAATAACATGTGACTACCACATTTAATTAGCGAAGTGAATACACTTGTGGCATTTATAACGATAAATAGTTTATTTTGTGTTCCAGTTAGAACAATACTAATAGATATCTGAGGCACAGTAGTACATATACATAGCTAAAGGGTTTTTAAATTAACGAAACGTTCATTATGGATTGCAGTATAAACTACTAAAAAATGTATGATAAGAAAAAAAAATGAAAGTTTGAATTAAATTCAGATTAAAACAAGCATTGAACATGTCTACAGAGCGGGATTTAATCAATTCATCTAATTCCAGTAGAACTCTTCTTCAGCTGAATACTCTACATGCGGTCAAATATATATACCATTAGAAATACTTTGAGAGAAATAATTACTGATAGATAAACTACAGTGAATCAGACATGCAAAACGACAGATGTGAATGTTTTACAGGTTTATAGGATAAGGGTATGACAGATTAAAATTAGGATTATTGTGGATTACGGTTCTCTCATACTACTAATAGATAAACAATTCGCTTTTAGAAAAATAACATGAAAAAATCAAGAATTACAAACTGAATAATGATGAATATTCCCATTATGGATAAAATTTTATTTTCTGTTGAATGCCTTTTCAAAGTCGGAAAATCCTTCGGCAGCTTCGATCGAGAGGTCATTTGGCAATTACTCAGCTACTACGGGTTGCCACCGACAATTATACATCTAATCCAACTGTTGTACGACAATGCTGCATGCCAAGTAAATCCACAACGGGAAACTTACGGAACCTTTCGAAGTGAGGACGGGAGTGAGACAAGGCTGTCTATTATCGCCAATAATCTTCCTGATTGCAGTAGATTGAATAATGCGACAAACAGCGGGCCAGGAGGGAACAGGCATGAAATGAACCACACAAGAACTTGGAGGATATGGACTCGCCGATGACATATATGTGTCTGATTTCCCACAACTGGAAGATATGCAAGTGAAAAGCAACAAGTTGACGACAGAAGAAGCATCCAGAGAAGATAGGACTTCCTTCAGGTGACATAGAGAAAACAGTGGTGATGAAGATTCCTGGCCAAGACCAACAGCCACAGCAACAACAACAACAACAACAACAATCAGCCAGAATGGGAGGAACCTGAAAGAAACACCCTTTCACTTACACACCTGGAAAGCGTCGTTTCAACTGCAGGCGGACGGAACTGACGACGATATCAAAGCGAGAATCGGAAAAGCAAGACTAACTTCCATTACTTTCAAGCCTGTGTGGTGGTCAACAGCACTCACCATCAAAAATAGCATCCGGATTTTCAGTCAGTGCTACCACTATACGGATCAGAGACTTGGCGCATCATAGAGACACGTCAAACAAACTACAGACCTTCATCAACAGCTAGCTGTCTTCTCTCAATACTCGAGATCACATGGCTGGCTAGAAAAGATCAGCAACAGGGATCTCTGGTAATGAGCGAACCAACTCAGCAGGAGCCGATTGTGCAAGAAATAGGCAGAAAGAAATGGAGATGGATTGGCCATACTCTGAGGAAACCATCAAGTGACATTGCTTGAGTGGAACCCGAAAGGTAAGCGGCGAGTTGGTCGTCAGTGCGATGGTGGGTGACTTGAGGAGGTCATGTGAAGAGGAGGTGAGAACATGTGGGCGGACTTTAAGCAGGTGAAGACTCTAGCAGAGAACCGAACGCAGTAAAGACGTTTGGCTGAAGCCCTATGTTCCCGTAGGAACTAAAGAAAATAATAAATAAATATAAGAACGAGACATCTGAGACCCGACGTAGTATTCCTAAAAGTAGGAATTAGGGTGTTATTTTTTTTTCCTTCACGTTCCACGTAGAACATAGGGCTTCAAGCTAGAAGGCTTGAAGTTTCTGTGGCAGTGTTTATTTTTTACAGGATGGGGTTGCTAGCCTCATGCCCAACCTTCCCTCTTCAACAGTCTGATTACTGGCTTAGAGAGGTAAAGGAGTGCGTCTGTGGCCGGGGATCGAACCCCGGACCATGTGCGTGGTTGGCGAGCGTCCTAAACGCTATGCCACCAACGCACAGGGTTTTATTAAAACCTATAAACTCACTCAGGTAGGACAAACCCTGTAGCTTAGAGGACCCTGTCGGTTCACCCAATTAGACAAAAATAATTTAATTTACACAATGCCTTGCAATGACTGTCAGTGTGGTCAACTACATAGGTCAGACTAGTAGATCGATGGTAGCCGGGTTGTCAAAACATATGAATTTAGTTAAGGTTAGAATGGTTGACCCCACCTGTGAAGACAAGCAATCTAGAAAAAAGCTCAGTAATTACACTGCATGCATCAGCACGCAACTACGCAGTAAGGTGGGAGTGAGGGAGTTGAAATTCTAGAAAGAAAAATAGGTAGATAGAGAGAGATTGATTACTGAGTTCTGGTTGATCGAATTTATACCCAACACATGCAATAGAATTCACTCAACGCAAATACCAGAGATGGTATTGTTATATTAATATTTCCTTGGGTTTCCATACGGCCTCAACAACACATCTCCACTTTATCCTATCTTCTGCCCTCCTCTTCAGGCTGGACCACGATCGCCAGAATCTCTCATCTCCTCCTAACATGATCTCCTCTATGTCACCCTAGGTCAACCCACTCATCGTTTCCCATTTGATCCCACTCAAGTAATGACATGCACTGCGTGCGATGTCATTCGAGGGCCTCCTCATTGTATATGGGATCCATCTTCATATATCCTACATATCTGTTAACCGATTGGCTTTTGGTTGGTTTGTTCCCACAGTTTCTTGTTACTTATTCTTTCTCGCCAGTCATTTGACGTTCATTTTGGAGGCAGCAAAGGCGTTAACTGGACTGAAATCAGAATTTAGTTCCTTAAATTGAGGGCAGAAGTTTTCCAAATTGGTTTCAGGTTGATGAAGGCGCGTCTTACACTTCCGATTCTGACTTAAACATCTTCATCCGTTCGACTGCCTGTAGTTGGAGCTATCCCTTCTAGACAATTAAGGAGGTAACCTCTGTTGAGTCTCTCGGCTGATAGTCACTGGTGCTGTTTGTTGTTGTTGTTGTTCGGTTGATTATCTTCATCACATCCGTCTTTTCTGCGTTCACTTTGAGTCCTGTCTTCGCTGTCTGCCTCTTTTGCCGGTTTGTTACTTTTCGCCTGTAAGTCTTCGAGTTTGTGTGATATCAAACAAAAGTCATCCATGCGCCAAATCCACGTCTTCTAGAGTCTTCTTATCGGTGATCCAGTGTATCTTTGTCTTCTCACTCCCAACGCACAGTCTGACGAATAATCCAGTACATGACAACTCAGAATATCATCGGTGATAATAGACAGTCCTGTCTTGCTCTTGTGTTCACTACAAACGTCTCGCTGAGTTTCCTGTTGTTGATAACCTGACATGTGGCATTGTCATATAACTTTGGTTGAATCAGATTGATATTATTGAAGTAGTTTCTAAATTACTTCTCGGTCAACGCTCTTTGTCGAAGGCCTTCCGAAAATCGATGGAATTGAGATGGGGTTTGACTGACATTCTATTCTAGGTTTTTTTTGATGATGATGATGCGTGCAGTCGCAGTTTGATCCGCACACGATTTGGCTTTCTTGAATCCAGCTTGTTTTGTTTGTCGGGCTGAATTGTACATGCAGGGTGTCTTTTTTCTTTCTGTGTAGGATGACGTGACATAGTGTTATTTTTGGCGCTGAGAAGAGTGTTATTCGGCGTCAGTTCTTGCAGAGTGGTGTGGAAGTGGCCCGTCTATGGTAGTTTCACATTCTTTCTCCAATCAGTAGGCGGCTTTCTTTCCTAAGAAACATTTCGGAATAGTGGCGTAAGCACTTCTTTCTTAGTCTGTGTGACGCTTTTCACTGCTTCAAGGCGGGCGAATTCCATCCGGTCATGTTGTCTTGCTGACTGGCTTTCAGTAGCTTGATTGCATTCTAGATTTCTGCTTTATCTGGAGGATCGGTGTCCAGTCAGGTGCCTCCTGACTGGTAATGAGGTTCCCTTGAATAACTTTATTTTTTTGGTTTCACCTGCCATGATCTTTTCCTGCATAGCGAGCGGCCTGATTATCTAATATGGTGTTTTGAAGTCTGCTTTACCTGCGGCCAGTCTGCTTGTTCTGCTTCAGTGTACGGTCAGTGTGTCATAGAATTGTCATCTGTCTTATCTACTACTCTTCTTCACCTCTTCCTTCATTGAGTGCAGTGTACATTGAACTCAGCTTCTCCTTCTGCTGTCCACCTCTGCAATGAGTCATCTTCTGTTCCATCAACCTCATCTCCTCTCTTCTAGTAGCTTTCAGATGGATGGTGGTCTGTTGAGAGCCATTCTTTGTCATGTCTGTTATTTCATCCTTGGACAATTGTACACGATTCCTTGAACATCACCTTCAGAGAGGTAGTTCCAATGTTCTTCCACACAAATAGGTCTCCTCAGTCAGGCATGGTAGTGTATCTGACTTTGCTCTGATCCGATCTGTAGTGAAGACATTCTTCGTGGTTTTGTCCTTCAGTTTCTGATTGTTGGAGTTGAATTACAGTGATCTGTCTCCAGTTGTTTCAAGGGATTTCAGCTTCACTTTGTAGGTATGTTCCTTGAACTAGATGATGCCATGAACCCACATCTACTCTCCTTCTCAAATTGGTGTCCAGCAGGTCATGTCTCCACTTCTTTGAGCAGTGTTGAGTTGAAGTTTATCTGGTTTGTGGTGTGTCCATCAGTCAAAATCAATGTCACTAGCCTTGTGTTTATCCTTGTGGTTGTACTCGCTCTCTCAGATCACTAAATCATCGAAAGCGCAGAAGTTTGAGAAAAGTTCTTTGTTCTAATTCATTTCGCCCAGCAAGAGCCTCTCAATCTATGATCAATTCTCTCATAGCATTATCTGCTTGCAGTTTAGCTGACATTCATATTGTCCATAGTGATTTTGATGTCACCATCGGGGATGTTGTCCGTTAGTGTTCGTAGTTGTCCACTGAAATCTTCATTCTCATCTACTTCACGCTGTTTTCAAAATTGAGTGAAGCATTGGATAATTATAGCCTTCCTTCCTTCTTTCTGAGTTGAATCCTGGTGTGACAATCCTGCGGGATGAAATCGGTTCTCACTGCATTAGGTCTTTGTTTGCCACTGGTGACATCATAATAGCTATTGACTGCCTCAGTGTGGTAGCGGTCGTCATCTTGGTCAACAGACCGGAGTAGGTGACTGACTAGCTAGTTGACGGTTTTGACAGTCCACATTCCTTCCATCTGCTCTCATAGATTCTCAGCACTTCTATGCCGTATCTTCTCATTTTTGGGCTAACTAGGCAGTCTTCCCGGCCTGACACGTTGTACGTAAGTTCTATGTTCCCCATTCTTATTCTTGCTTTCATTGGGATAATACACATCGGTTGACTGGCTTCGCGAAGATTCGCGTTCACCAGCCCGTTGTGTCATTTTGCCTTTCCTATTCCAGCGAAGAATAAGATCGTTCGTTGAGTTTTTTATATTTTTGATATATTTTTTGTTTGTTGAATTTTCTACAGCAGTGGTATAGTGTTTCTAGCCATACGTCCAACCGTCCCTCTTTACCCGGGCTTGGGACCAGCTACATTTGGGAGATATTAGCACGAGTCAAACCAGAGGTTAATAAATAATCTTAAAATGTATTTTAATTCATATTATAACATTCTAACACGTTATTTATTTATTTTACCAGAAAAATCGCTTATTTCCCAACTTATTGATTGGTAACATTCGTCTTATTTCCCATCCTATAGCATTTGATTGATAACAATTTTATATTTTTTCCGAATGTACTTTATCTTCCTTTCGGTTCACGCGAGTCTTATACTGATTTTGTTCGATTATCTAATCAGTTTTTATTCATGTATATAAACGAAGCAAGAAAGTTTGTGAGTACCTTGGTACGCTTATGAGTAGTGATAAATTGTGCTCGAAGCGTGCTCATTAGTAAATATTACTGGATAGGATTGTGAGACATTATCAAAATAAAATTTTATCCATATTGGAGTTATACTCTATCACAATGCCCAAGTTTTATCCCTACATGATCTTAGTTTGTTTTATAAACCAGTTTTGATTTCATTAATAATGATAATAATGCCTTGCAATTAATAGTGTTCTCTGAGCTAGTTCGTTTAGTTGCGGAGCTTTCGTAGTTCTTCAGGAGAACAGCCATCCTCAGCACAATTTTTACCATAAAGTGAAATTATTTAAATTTCTTCATGAGTGATATAATTGCGTCTCCCGGTAACCATCTTTAGATATGTAATGACCGTTTTTTATTGATTGGATTTTAAACTTTCTGGTCACCTGATTTACTTTTTATTAGTTGGTATATTTAGTTTTTATTAAAGTCTTTGTTAATTGCGTATTCGTCGGAGTACCAGGCTTCTAGAAATTACCTGACTGCACTTACGGTGTTTCCTCTGTCTAAGATTTCGATATTATTCCAATCAAATTGATGTCCATAATTGTCTTTATGCATTGATATATAAGAATATATGTCGTGTCTTTTTACGGCCGATTTGTGTTCTTGGATTCTGATTCGAAGGGGACGCCCACTTTGGCTGAAGTGATGCCTATTACAGTTTATCCATGCAATTTATTTTGTAAATGGCATTAATTTTATCTCCTTTTATGTTGGGGTGATCCTTTTGTTTGCATAATATCGAATTAAGCGATTTGACTGGCTGGCTTGTGTGCTACATCTATATCAAACGGCTTCAGTATTCTAACTGTTATTTCAGAGATATTTCTCATGTATGATAGGATGGATTTCCGTTTGGTCTTTGATGATGGTTCCTTGTTGTCGGTGTTATGATTCGATTTTAAACACTTTTTGATGAAATTTTTTGGATAACCATTCGTTTTGAAGACCGTTTGTAGGTATTTTTCTTCCATTCTTTTCAACTCTGAAGTGCTACAGTAAGTTTGAACTCTCTTTTAGACAGTGTCTGCACACAGTTTTTTTGTGACTTTGTTCCAAACAGTAATTTTATAATTTTATATTTTTTGTATTTATGTTACGGTTTGATTCCACACTGTATTTTTTGTACAAGTATGGAATTTTCAGAATGTGATATGGGTAGCCCAGATTTTGCAGGCCGACCATAGATATCAGGTGTGCGTCGGCAGGGGATCGAACCTCAGACCATGTGTGTGGTCGGCGAGAGTCCTAATCACTGTGCCACCGACTCTCAAGTGGCCGAAAAAGGGCTGGTTTCACATTCTCTGGCTCCAAAGGTACACACGTCGATGGTCTTTTGCCTTTAATTTTGCCAGTCTTATTTGGCAGCAGCACAGCCTGGATGTTGGGCAGGACACCACCCTAGGCGATGTAATACCGCCGAGCAGTTTTTTTAACTCCTCGTCGTTGCAGATGGCCAATTGCAAGTGACGAGGGATGATACGAGTCTACTTGTTGTCGCGCACGGCATTGCCAGCCAATTCAAGCACTTCAGCGGCCAAGTACTCAAGAATAGCTGCCAAGTAGACGGGAGCTCCAGCACCAACGCGCTCAGCGTAGTTGCCCTTGCGCAAAAAACGATGCACATGACTAACTGGGGACTAATGATCAGCACGAGCAGACCTGGTCTTTGCCTTCACACGAGACTTTCCACCTTTGACGCGACCACTCATGATTGTACGTTAGAGCAGAGAAACGTGTACAATGTGGAATTTCCAGCATGTAAAATAATACTGCATCTAATTTTCAAGGCAATTACATTGATAACATTGTTAAATAAGGATATAAATATAGAATTAAATTTTAAATGAAAATATTAACAACAATGGGATGAAAAGAAGAATAAAATGGAACGTATGCTGAATGTTTGTCAGTAATTGAGGGCTTTCATACCTAACATTTCTCTCATCACATAAAATGCCTGCTATGTAAGAATATCATATAGTTTTTATACTTAGTCGTCCGAGCACAAAATCTCCTGTAGCTGCTCCTAGTTCTACCTGGTGGGATGCGAAAAGAGATTCGTGTATAGAGTGGGTGTTTCACGGTCAAATAAGATGATATTTTCCAGTTTCTTGCATGACTCCAGCTGTCTGTCCAAAACGGTACTAACAAGTTGGTTTAACAAAAACCCACCTGTCCTGTTTACAGCTTTTATTGCCCTATGCATAGTAAGAAAGTCTCTCTCAAGTGGCCCAGGAAAGAATGAGGTGTAGAGAAGAAAAATATGCAGAAAACGAGAATGAATAAAGTGTAAGAGTAGATAGTGAGTTTTAATAGACTTTTAGAAAATCAAAACAAGTGATTCAGCGAAGAGACTCTTTTCAACGAATTTATCATCAAGCTGTACAGTCGTATATATATGGTTTTTAATAAGTTATATCCGGTGAGGGAATTGAATCCTAGGTGTGAATGCATAAAATAATAATAATAATAATGAAGTTCAATTAAAACTAAAATGTTTGTGATTATAATCGTAGTTAAATGTCAAGTGGCAAAGCAGATTAATGTCATATATAGAATAATTCATAGGAGGGATAGAACTTGAAAAAGGATGTGCAATTATAGGATTAGTAGACAAATCGAATAAAACAAAAACGTTACGTAATATCGTGTGAAATTTAATAGCATGGAATTTACCGTTGTAAAAAAACAATTGATTCAGAATGAAGAGTGGAACAAGTGAAATAATCCCGGGGACAGTTCAAAGTGAGAATAGTAATAATAACAATTGACTTAATAAGGAAGCGTATACAAATTGAATAGACAAAATGAAAAATGAAAAATTGGTAGAGCTAAAATATGATTGGGGATTACCATATTTTAGCATAGAGCGATTAAGACCATGAAAGTTGGAGGGGTTGAACGAACTTTTTCTGTACACAGAGATCTGGCTTTTCTGTTTCGATAGCCAAAGCTTCAGAAATACAGATGAGTCGGGTACGTAGGGATTTGGGTAGATTGCTCTTTGCCTTGTAGATGACTTTAAAGGCGGAGGCTATAGAGATAGGGTGATCATTATCGACCAGATGTTCTATGAATGCGCTTCTTATTGCTCCACTTCCACCTTTTCGTAGCCATGCAGGATAATGTTCTTGCACCCTCTTGGACAAAACTCGAGTCGAACGACCGATATACCTAGCTCCACAAGAGTAGGTGAATTGATAAACGCACATAGAGTTGGTCAACATTGGGATCTTGTCCTTCAGGTTATTGAACAATAATAGTCGGCTAGTAAAAGCTATTCTCAGAGAGGCAGCAGGAATGTTCTTTTACGCCCTGACAAGGGTACAGTGTTGTTATTATGGATCGCAAAGATTATATCGATAAAATGTCATGTCTACTTTTAGACGGCAGTAAATTCTCGAAACCGAACGAGAAAAACAAGACGAACTAATTGAGAAACAACTTACCGATACTTTAAAGAGAATGAAGAAGAATAATCTCATTCGTGAAGAATTATACGAAAAGATCAGACCAACAGGATCTCTAATACCAAGACTGTATGGTCTACCGAAAATACACAAAGCTGGAGTTCCACTTCACCCTATCTTGGATATGTCTGGATCGCCCTATCATCCAGTAGCTGGGAGGTTAGCTGAAATCCTCGAACCAGTCAGGGGCAACTATCTAATCATTCCCTTCGGGACACCTTCCAATTTGTTGAATGTATACAGGATATAAATGCGTCGAATAAACAAATGTTGTCTTTGGATGTAGAATCCTGATTTACGAACGTTCCACTGACTGAGACAAGAATAATGAAAGGGAACCAGTTAACATAAGTCACGTTTGTATCTAAAAGTGGAACTAATAATCTGATAACAGAATTTTATCATGAGCTGACATTGGTTAGAGAACCATTGGAAAACCTGGGAGTACTGGACAGCCAGCTGTTTCGTCAGCCTAGTTTGAGACTCTTCAGCAGTACGCACCCACCATCATGGTTCGAACCCAGGACCTTCTGGTTACAAGGCAAGCCCGCATACCATTGTGCCACTGGGACCCGATCCAATGGCCAGCCCATGAATTCCAACTTCTGCCCATTCACGACATAGCGCGATCCCTAGCCAATGTCTTCGGTGGCGAGTATTTGTCCTCACACCCGACATACTGCACCCTACTGGTCATGACTTCTCACGAGAATCCCAGGTAACTACCTACCTGAATAGGGCGATTCGCTGGTGAGCATCTCATCGATAATTAAGTGTTGGTTTGTAGGGATTTGATTAGTTACAGGATTTCATCATGAGCTGACATCAGTTAGAGAACAATTGGAAAACCTGGGGTACTGGACAGATGTTTCGTCCTAGTCTTGTAACCAGAAGGTCTTGGGTTCAAACCCAAAGGGTACATACTGTTGAAGAGTCCCAAAATAGGACGAAACAGCTGTCCATTACTCACAGGTTTTCCAATGGTTCTCTAACTGATGTCAGCTCATCATGAAATCCTGTAACCAACCAAATCCCTACAAACCAACACTAAATAATCTGGTAGTTGGTTGGATTTATCTTAAAATCATTTGACAAGGACGACTGACTACTTTCTGATAAAAAGTTTTTCACTGATTGGTTGGATGTACATATTCAGCTTCTGCTAACATGTGTGTACCTCGTGCAAACACTTTAATAATATCTGTCAACTAAGCTGAAGTAATTTGGTGGATGATGACCAACAGTGGAATCCAGGACTTGCATAGACTGTAATCGCACAAGCCCCCCGCCCACCCCCCCAGAAAAAAGAAAATGAAAGCAACTTTCTATTTCTTAGCCTGTTGAAAATAGTGAATAATCGCATAATTTATTCAGAACAAAATATTTATGGCGAACAGTTGTTTTCAATAAATTCTTCTTCAGGCTCTACAGTTATAAATCCATTAATTTATGCATACAATAGCCAGTAAAGGCAAATTAGAATCATTTGTAGATATTCGTCTGTCTTTATGGTAAATAGAATGTCTAGGAAAGGTAAACTGTTATTGTCTTCTTCTTCACAAGTAAACTGAACAGTTGGGTGAACACTATTTACAGCATTCAGAAGCTCTTGCTTACTAAGATTTCTATCACAAACGTTAAAGGTATCATCTACGTATCGACAATAATAATCAAGTCATTTAATAGTGTCTTCAGTGGACCATTTTCAAGCTTAGCCAGGAAAATATCCTCTAGCATAGGGCCCAGAGTTGATCCCATGGCTACGCCATCAACTTGTCTATCATCTATTGTTCCACAATACACTTTCTGATATGATTCTAATTTGCCTTTACTGGCTATTGTATGCATAAATTAATGGATTTATAATTGTAGAACCTGAAGAAGAATTTATTGAAACCACAATTGTTCGCTATAAATATTTTGTTTGAATAGTGAATGGGTTGACAGCGTCAGCATTATTTCGGTCGTCTGTAAAATTGCTTTAATAATAATAATAAGCTTTATATATGTCCAAACCAAGTTCACTTTCAACGGTTTGAAAAAATTTGGGCATTGGGTATATGATATTCATTATAATAAAGGTTTTTGTATTTCCCAATGAATGAAAAACAAAACGAGATTGTTTTTACTGACGTTTCGCTATTTAATGCTAATAGCTTTCTCAAAGTATTATTAAACCGGAATTTACAAAATCTTTTCAGCATATATATAACAAAGAATTAGGGGGTGAGAAAAATATAGACTTAGTTCAACTTAAAAGGACATATTGAAAGTCAAAATAACAATGAAGATCGTTTAAACCCAATATCAAAGGTAATAGTATATCTGTTATTATATCAAAATAAAGTTTACTAACTTGATGATCGTTCGTTAGTCTGGGGTCATTTTTGGTTGTCAAGTTGGAGAATAGGTAAAGGTAACCAAACTAAGTGTAGGCTGTGAAATACTTGATCATCGTTCGTCAGTCTGGGTCGTTTTTTGTTGTCAAGTTGGCAAACTGGTAAAGATAGCAAAATCAAGTGTACAATTTGTTATATATATGCTGAGATTTTGTAAATGCCGGTTTAATAATACTTTGAGAAAGCTATTGGCATTAAATAGCGAAACGTCAGTAAAAACAATCTCGTTATGTTTTTTCATTCATTGGAAATACAGAAACCTCTATTATAATGAATAATAAGCTTTATTCCAAAAAGGTATTTACGAAGAATGGAATTCTCAACATTTCACTACAGTAATGCATCCAGTTTGTACATTATCACTAAAGAAAATTCTACATAGATTAAGGAAATCTCAGTTCATTATGACAACAACTTATTAGCATGTCGGCAAAGCCAAAATTGAACAGTGTTTGAAGGTGTTAGGAAAGCAGATGCTTGCTTATTTACTGGAGCAAGCAGAAGAAAGAAACAAAGCAGCACATAACAGAAAAAAGAGAAAGAGAGAGAAAAGGAAGAGAAAGAAGGGAAACGTTGTACCTATAAATGATATGAGTTGGAAAGATGACATCCAGCTCTTCTACTGACTATTTAATAAGTTATATGTGTCACACCTAACGATTTCTTTATCGCACAGAACACGAGCTAAGTAGGACATGGTCGAGTTTTTATACTTACTAGTGTGAACATATAGTTTTCTATATAGGCTTCTGGTTTTGCCTGATGAGATACAACAAGGGGGGAGTTGTGAATGAAGATAGTGTTGTGAGTCAGATAAAATGGATTTTGCCCATTTTTCACATGAGTCCATGTGCCTGTCCACCAGAATATTAACAAGCTGGCTAAGTGGCAAACTGCTTACCCTGCTGACAACCTTTAACATCCTACGTAATAAGGTATAGTCTTTCTTCAATAGCCCAGGAAAGACTAAGGGGGAACAATAGAGAATAATAGGCAGAATACGGGAGTTAACAAATTGTAGGAGTAAGGGTTGGGTTACACCAGAATGTCTTAACTTCTTGATGTAGAAGGTAAGACGGAATATTTTCTTGGAAATCGTCAAGATATGAGACGACCAGGAAAGATCAGAAGATAGAGTGACGCCTAGGTATTTAATTTCCGACTTGGTTTCTATTTCAGTGCCATCTATGTTGCACACCTCGTGAGTGCTAACCAGTTTGTTTAGGTCAGATTTGTGCCTAAAGGTGAAATTAACTGTTTGGCATTTGGAGGGGTTTAAGGTTAGACCGTTTTCCTTGGACCATTGGCTGATTTCTATAAGAAGCCATTTAGTTTAGAGCAGTCACTTTGACATTTGACAGGTAAAGATACAGTTAGGTCATCAGCATATTTGACAAAGTTAATGTCATTTGAAGATGGTAGGTCATGTAGAAAGAAAGAAAAGAGAAGTGGGGAGAGTACAGCACCTTGGGGGACACCAGCTTCAGTGAGCACAGCAGAGGAGGATTGCCCTTTGTATACGGTGTACTGCATTCTGTTTGAAAAGTAGGAATGCAACCAGTTAGTGACCCAGGACTCGGTTTGTGTCATGGAGAGCTTATTTAGCAAGAGACATCTAGGTACAGAGTCGAAAGCAGAAGTGAAGTCAAGAAACGTGCAGCGGACATATTTGGCACCTTTGTCTAATGATGAGACAATACTGTTGTGTAAGACGGCTGCAGCGTCTAAAGTACTCCTACCCTGTCTGTAGGCAAATTGTTTGGGGTCTTCGAAGCTTTTAAGGGAGGGTTCGAGTTTAAGAAGTACTAGTTTTTCCATGAGCTTTAGAAACGGGGAAGTGATGGCAATGGGTCTGAACTTTACGTTCTTGCTATTGCCAGGTTTAGGGACAGGGACTATTTTAATGTCTTTCCATGGAACAGGTACAACGTTTTCGGAGAAAGAAGCATTTAGGATATTAGTTAGAGGAGAACATAAAGCATCTGCACATTGTTTTAGAACATATGCAGGTATGCCATCAGGGCCAAGACTATGTGAGGGCTTAAGAGTTTTAAGACATTTCAAAACATCGAGAGTGTTAAAGTCCTGGAAGTTATCAGCTACAAGATTAGTAACGTTAGAAGTGGTTATAGTAGAAGGAGAGCGTATAAAAGACAGATTAAGAGCATTAACATCACAAGAGGGAAAAACATTACATCGCTTACTATTGCCAGTAATTTCATTGAAAAGTTTCCACATGCTGATAGGAGATTTGCATGATAAAAGTGTTTGGTTATAGATAGCATTAAGATTTTTGATTTCAGATTTGATTTGAGCATTAATCTTTTTAAGTCCTAACTTGTCTTTGCATTTATATAACATTTCTTTTTGCCTGCGAAGTTGTTTGAGATGGGGAGACGAGAAGCGGTCGAGGCGTTTGAACAGTGTTTGTTTGGGACAGCATATGTCGAGGCAGAACTTAAGATAATCCATTATATTGGTGATTGAGTCATCTAATGTACTTTCATAGAATAGATCCCAGTTGGTATCTTTTAACATGCATCTTAGATTGAGTAGGTTGTCAGATGTGTAGCATCTTTGTTGTGCTTTCGTAGACAGGTGTGAGAAGATTTTAATATGTGTTTTGCTGTATATTTTTGGCAAAACGCGGACAATGCAGTGATCGGAGTTAAGTATCGGTGAACGTCTACGTGTTTCATATACTCCTTCGTCATTAGTAAAAACTAGATCGAGTGTTTTGTCAAGTCGAGTGGGAAATTTGACTATGTTTGTGTGACCAAGAGCTTCAAGAAAGGAGCAATCTGATGTGTTGAAGTCTCCAGTAATAACGGATAGAGAGTTGTCGAAGTTGGCAGCAGCAAACATGGTGAATTCATCAGCAAAATTAGATAGATCAGATGGAGAGCAACTAGGAGAAATGTACATGTTTGTAATATAGATTTGTTTATATTTGGGGAGATGTTTGGGGCGACATTTGACAGTAATACAGTCAATGAAGTCATTTGAGAAGGTGAAGCAGACGTTATTTGAGACAGACCATTTGGAGTGAATAAAAGTTGCAACGCCACCACCATTTTTCTTATTACAACATTGACGGTCTTGACGAAATAAAATAAAGTCCTTTAGTGAGATAAGGTTGTCATCATACAGTTCATGCAACCACGTTTCTTGTAATGTGATTATGGCAGTATTATGATAAGTATCAGTGGACATCAAGGATTGTAGGTACATTATCTTGTTTGGAATATGAAAGTCATTCGGTCGTAAATGATTAATAAAGTTACGAGAGTAAATGATTCTGTTAGAATTCATATTTAGGTGATAAATAAATGTTGGTAAACGGTAGACTGGATGCAATATGTAGATATTATAGTAGCTGGTCCAAAAACTCGAACAGGCCGCCAAGGTCCTCATTTGTTTTTCAGCCACTTGGAGAAATGCTTCATCATGAGAATAGAGTATACAGCTGAGAGGGAGTTCTACAGAAATTCGATGAATTGATTAAATCTCGCTTTATGAACATATGTCGATTGTGTAAAATTAGTATCAGGTTCGATGATATTAGATGGTTGGAAGCAATCGGCAGGAAGCCTTGGACCTAGGTTTCGTGCTAGTTGGCACTCATCAGCAAGGCGTATCTGCAACCTTGGAAAAACTCATGTCCGTTTTGAGATTCCAACCCACGTCACCCGTTGCTGCAGTCAGAGACGTTACCACTGAGCTATTCGGGCTCTCGATTGACCTCCTGTAGGACTGTAGTGGATACTTTGATTGGACACTAGTTACTAGTGTGATAGAATTAAGTTTGCAGTGAAGAAAGGACTAGACACTTCACAGTAGTTACCGGTGTCCAATCAAAGTATCCACTACAGTCCTACAGGAGGTCAATCGAGAGCCCGAATAGCTCAGTGGTAACGTCTCTGACTGCAGCAACGGGTGACGTGGGTTGGAATCTCAAAACGGACATGAGTTTTTCCAAGGTTGCAGATACGCCTTGCTGATGAGTGCCAACTAGCACGAAACCTAGGTCCAAGGCTTCCTGCCGATTGCCTCCAACCATTTAATATCATCAAATCAATGTGCACCGTGACAGAGAGCTACCTACAATGGTGGCCACATTACAAACCTGACTGATAGAATTCAGTCTGCAGCAAAGAAAGAACTAGATACATCACACTAGTTACTAGTGTACAGTCAAAATATCGTATGAGGTTCATCTGACATGCTAGCAAATTATTCAAACATCCGTCGGGAAAAAAGGTTTTCAAAAGTCTAATTCACGTTTTCAAATTTTCAGCCTTATGATGCCAATAAATATATCAGCGTACCTGATTTTAGATCGGGCACATATATTTTGTATGGTATGTAAGATTCATCGATCACATGTATATAAGTGAATCGATTTATTTGGAAAAAAACGCGACAACTAAATCTGTCAGAGGATAATTTGATAAGTTAATTTTGCAAAACGAAAAGTATGATGATATCATTTTAGAAAGGCTGTCACTTGTGCCATAAATATAATATTCGAAAAACCGTAAATATATATACATCACTAATTTGAAAAAGCCCTACTGATAAGAAGATCGTATAGGAGAAAACCTATGATACCTAATAGTAGAAATTTTGACAAAAACAGTTGGATATGAGCTTTGGTATGGCGATAGGTACTTCACCGATGATATATGTCTGATTTTCCACAAAGTGAAAGATATGCCAGTGAAAAGCAGAAGTTGTCAGAAGAACCATCAAAGATAGGACTACAGGTGAACACAGAGAAAACAGAGATGATGAAGATTCCTGGCCAACACCAATGGCCACAGCAACAACAACAGACCACAAGCAGTCAGCATAAATAGGGGGAACCTGAAAGAAACACCCTCATTCACCTACCTACCTACCCACCTACCTACCTACCTACCCACCTACCTACCTACCTACCTACCTTCCTACCTGGGAAGCATCGTTTCAACTAAAGGCGGATGAAACTGATGAGGATATCAAAGCCAGAATCGGAAAAGCGAGACGAGCTTTCATTACTCTAAAGTCTGTGTGGAGGAGATCAAAAGCGCTACTCAGCATAAAAAATATGATCCGGATTTTCAACCCCAATGTAAATTCAGTGCTACTCACTATACGGATCAGAGACTTGGCGTGTCATAAAGAGCACCTTAAACAAACTACAACAACTACAGATCTTTATTAACAGTTGCATTCACTCAATACTTATGGTCAGATGGCCGGCCATAAAAGATCAGCAACAGTGAGGGATCTCTGGAAGCGAATCAACCAGAAACCGATTGTGCAGCAAATAGGCAGGAAGAAATGTTGGCAGATTGGCCATACTCTGAGGTCATCATCAAGCGACATCACTAGACAAGCCATAGCTCGAGTGGAACCCGAAAGGGAAGCGGCAAGTTGGTCGTCCAAGAGTGACTTGGAGGAGGTGATGTGAAGAGGAGATGAAAGCATGTTGGCAGACGTGGAGTTAGATGAAAACTCTGGCAGAGAACCGAACGCAATGGAGACGCGGGACTGAAGCTCTATGTTCCCTTAGGAATGAAAGGAAATAATAATAAGGCGATAGTCGCGTTAGTTCAAGCGGTGGGGGTGTTAATTCCTCAGACATAGGTAAATTTCGTTAAAACCGACATCACTTATAATATATTACTGATAACTGGGGAGCACTGAAAATGTGTTGTTCAACTTTTGAAGTATTTAATAGTACGCTGTAATGATACCAACAAGTTGACAGAAGAAGAAGCAAAGACCTGATAACAACTGAACATCGAGAAGACGGAGTTGATGAAGATAACCAACCACTGTCAACAACAACAACAACAACAAGTACCGAGCACTATCAATGGGAGGAAGTTGAATGGGATCCATACCTTCACTCATCTAGGCAGCATCTTTCCTGAAACCGTAGATGGCACGGATCAGGATGTCAGAATTGGCGAGAATGGGAAAGGTAAGACCTGACACCTTAAACACTGTGATATCATGGGGGATTTCACTATGAGCTGACATCAGATAGAGAACCACTGGAAAACCTGGGAGTACTGGACAGCTGTTTCGTCCTTGTTTGCGACTCTTCAGCAGTACGCACCCACCGGGGTTCGAACTCAGGACCAATACTTGAAAACTGTGATATCAGTTTAGAAGTCTTCGGCATTCAGTCCAAAGAGGGAAACTGTGACTTTCAACACCAGCGTCAAGTCGGCTTTTTGTTTTTGGTCCAAGGACTTGGTCAGAGCTTCACGAAAAGTATTTCAAACGGGCTGTTGTAGACTTTTGTCAAAAGCTGTTTTCACTGGCTCCACACTAGAGATTGAATGGCCCGCCAGAAAGAATTCTCAACACAGAACTATAGCGACAAATAAATCAAGAACCTATTGCTCACTTGATATTTCGAAGAGAATCGAAGTGAAGAGGACATGCACTGAGAAGACCTTTGAGTGATATCTGGCGTTAGACAAATCCTCAACTGCAACCAGAATGGGAAATGATGGGTTGGGTGTTGGTCCGAAGTTGGCATGGAGGAGATAGTGTGAGGACGAGTTGGAAGCTTATGATCAGTCTTAAGTTTAACTAAAGCGGAGTTCAGTGAACAAGACGGAATGAAGATGTGCTGTTGAAGCCTTGTATTATTCCATTAGAAGCATAAAACCCTCAAATTACAAGCCCACGTCGTTGATAGTTCTGCCAGTGAGGCAACGGTGATTCACCATTAGAGTGCCGCCAACTGAAGCACTTTTAAATCTTATTTATCTTCTGGTGAGTTAAGTAAATAGGGAAGGTCGGACATGAATATGGCTACCCTACCCCGTAAACTCTAACCACAACACAATTACTACTAAGACTTCAAAGCTCATGCCTAGAGCCCAATGTTCTAAAAATCGACGCTTAAATATATCAAGATTTATTTAAGATAGCAATATTTTGGTAAGACACTGGTCAGTGACTAATGTGTTGCGTCTAGTCCTGGGTTTTGATGTAAACTGAATTTGTAAGTCAAGTTTACAAAGTGGCCACCATGCTAGGTGGCTCGTCATCATGGTAAACTTCGACGACAGGAGGTAACAAGCAGGAAGGAACTTATGTCCCTCCCTTCTGAGATTCCAACCTTCATCACCCAGTACTGCAGTCATCTTCTAATTATTCGACTGTTTTTGTTTTGAATTATCAGAGCATTGATTACTAGTCCACTGTTTGACAGATTTAATTAATTCTGTTTTAATTATATCACCGTAACATTTCACCAAGTAGCTGTCAGTTAACTGAGCCATAAACTGTATGAAAGAGCTTACAGTTTACCTCTAGTCTCTGTTATTTTTACCTGATAGATAACTGATGTTCTATTTTTATAAGTTTGACATGTAATAAGAATATATTAGTAATAATAATTTTTTATTTCACAACCGTTTACCAACGTCAGTGTGGACGCATGTGTATGTGCTTGTTTATGTAACATTAGGGGGTAGGGCGATAGTAATTATGGGAAGGGTATTTTATCGATAAGTTATTGTACATATATGCATACCGTGCAATATTATTTGTTGGGCACTGATGGGAAAGAGGAGAAATCATGAGGCAGCTTTTGATACACATATGGTTTCCTTGGTAAGTTTCCATAAGGCAAGAAAGAATCAATTTACAATATAAAATGATGTCATTCTATCCCACAGATTCTCATCAGCTGCAGACCACTACATGAAATCAAAGTGGTTATAAAAGAAATAATGAATATAACATACTTTAATGTTTGAATGATAAGAAAGAAATTGTTATGGAAAAATTCAAGTCATTTGAAATGTGATCATTATAGTTTTTAGTTCAAGTTACAGTCAACTGATATACCTTTCAAAACAGAAAACTAAGAATGGAGGTGGTAGTAGACAGAAAAACTTAATAAGGAATGTTAGCTTAAAAGTTTGCAAAGTAAACTCAAGAAGGTTATGGAACCAAGGATTGAAAACTTGCTCATTAAGCTGAAATCACTATCATGGATGACTTAGCAATGTAATGAAAATGCAGTTACTATGGGAGTGAGAGATTGATTACACACACTCTCTCTCTGTATGCATAAGTTTGGTTTGAAACGCTTGATTGCTGTTACTTCAGCAAATCATAGTAAATTTGTTGTCTTTTGTATGTTTAATATTTTGAAGGACTTGGAAATCTCGACGTCATGACCAGCATACATAAGGTGTCTGGTAATTACACTTTGTGAATGTCTGCTTCGTTTTGGACATAAGTTTTCGGGCGACGCACTCCTTTTACCTCGCTAAGCCAGAAATAAAAAGAGCTGGTGAAGAGGAAAGGTTGAGTATGAGGCTAGCAACCCAATCCTGTAAAAATAAGCACTGCTATAGAAACTACAAGCTTCTATCTTGAAGCTCTATGTTTCACTGGGGATATACTCTGAAAACTGGGTAGAAGCTCTCCTTTGTGTCCTTCCAATGTACTCATTTCCGCAGTTGCACGTAAATTTATAAATGCAGTTGGAGGTAACATCAACAGGGTACTTGTTCAGTTTCGACTGGCTTATACAGCATGTTGTGTTGTATAGCGTCATCAGCTTAACTGTAGGGAAGCATCTTTTTATTGCTACTTTCATTCTGTTGTCAATCTTTTATGATACTGGCTATTTTTGAATGGGAGGCAAATGAATTTTATTTTTCAACAGTTGGATGTTTAATCTAACTCGTCCTTTTCTTTACTGTACCTTTAGATAAATCTCCTTGGGAACCCATTTCCAACAGGGCTTATTTCTTCTTCCACCTTGTTAGGAGAACATAAATTCCTGGCTCTGTCGTACAATGTTCTTACTAATGTCCGTCATAAGTTATAGAATGAAAGATGTTGTAGTGAAGGTATTGTTCTAAGCAGGTTTTTTTTCTGTAGATGGATTTTTCGACCATACTATCGTTTCTTCTTCTCACATTAAGGACCAGGAAATTAATCTTATCGTTGTGTTTACATTATACATTGAATTCAATGTTTGGGTGGATTTCATTTAGGCGGTCAAATAATACAGAAGTATGACTTATTTCCTTACAAACAACAAACGTTTCATCGACATATCGGCGATAGTAGGTTATTTTATTGACAGCAGAACTCAGTCGCATCCGTTTAAGGTAAACCGCGAAGAAAGTTATCAATCAGAGTACGTCTTAGAAGTCAACTCATGGCAACCCCAATAATTTCTCACTAAAACTGCTTGGTAAATTTTAAATGAATCTCTTTCGTGCAGAGAAATAGTAGACGCTACATCTTTGTTTCCGGTAGTGGTAATAGATGTATTTGTTGCAATTAATGTCGATTGTTTCCATCACTGGTACATTTGTAGACAAGGCAGTGACGTCATATGATATCAGTTGTTTATTTGCTTTAGATAATTGATGCATATCTTTTAATCTACGGAATGTAAATTTACTTTTAATCGGACCTAAAAAATTAGTTAACAATCGAGATATGTTGTGGTGTGGCGTGTCGATCAATGTTGTGACATAGATATTAAAAGCATATTGGCCTAGTGGAGTTTTGGTATACTGTACACAAAAGGGAGGTGGCCACCTTTAGACCTGAGTTCATTATACGTTCGGCTGCTGATCAGTTTCTTCATAAGCAAGTTTTTCAAATGACGTTGTTGCATCCTTTTTAGTTCTGTCAACCTAAAATGTTTCCAGATGGTTAAGAACCGTCATCATTTTATGTACGTAATCAGTTTCATTACTTCACCGATGATATGCGTCTAAAATCCCACAAATTGGAAGATATGCGAGTGCAAAGCAACAGGCCGGCAGGTGAAGCATCAAAGATAGGACTTCACTTCAGGTGGACATAGAGAAAACAGAGATGATGAGGATTCCTGGCCAACACCAACAACCACAGCAACAACAACAGACAACAAACAGTCACCATAAATAGCAGCATTCTGAAAGAAACAACCTCCGTCACCTACCCACCTGGAAAGCGTCATTTCAACCGTAGGCGGACGGAAATGACGAGGATATCAAAGCAAGAATCGGGAAAGCAAGACGAGCTTTCATTACTCTCAAGTCTGTGTGGAGGTCAACAGCACTCAGAATCAAAAATAACATCCGGATTTTCAACTCCAATGTGAAGTCAGTCAGTGATACTCACTATATGGATCAGAGACTCGACGCGTCATAAAGAGCACTTCAAACAAACTACGGACTTTCATCAACAGCTCTCTTAACGCAATACTCAAGATCAGATGGCTGGATAGAAATGATCAGCTTTCATCTCCTCTTCACATTACCTCCTCTATGTCACCCCCTCAATGACGACCAACTCGCCGCTTCTCTTTTGAGTTCCACTCGAGCAATGGCTTGTCTAGTGATGTCATTCGATGGTTTCCTCGGAGTATGGCCAGCCAATTCATCTCCATTTCTTCCTGCATATTTGTAACCCAATCGTTTCTGTTGGTTTGCTTCCAGAGGTCCCTTTTGCTGATCTTTTCTGGCTATCTGATCCTGAGTATTGAGCGAAGTCAGCTGCTGATCTTCATCCATGCCTTGATGAAAAAACAAAGACAAGTAGTTCAGCAAAGATGCTCTTGTCGGTGAATTCATTTTCCTCTTTGACTGTACGGTCGTATTTAAATACAAAATTTTTAACTAAAAAACAGTGGTAACAAAGGTTATGAGTTTTCATAATCATGCTGCTGTTAGTATTTGTCAATGCATAAGAGGAGTTGAACAAGGGATTAGAGTTACTCTATAAGATGAATAGTTCAATGAATGAAATGTAATCAGGATGTACATAAAATGAAAGAGAATATGGAACTGCATGAGACACTGAAGGGAATACAAGGGTTATAAGGTGATAAAGACCAAACAAAAAATGACGTTAGTAGAAAACAACAACACGGTTGTTTCCAGGATAATAGAAGTTGTTGAAAAGTTTTGTTTTCTATGCACATTTCCGATTTCTCTATCTGTAAGGCTAGAGTTTCAGCAGTGCAAAGGACATGAAAGCCTGTATTGTCTTCTTGGCAGATTGTTCTTCACTTTGTAGATTTCTTTGAATGAGGAGGTGTTTGATGGGATGACTGTATGACAAGCACCATCACTGTCACCTTTCTGCAACCATGCAGTATTGTTGTTGTTTAGCCTTTTTACACAGGAATAGCATCGAACAGTCAATAAACCGGGCTCCACAAGAACAGACGAACTGATATACGCATGTAGACAGAAGTGGTCAGGTGCAATATCTCGTATTCCAGGCTTCTGCATGCAGACTAATGGACGATTGGAAAACACTTTTCTTTGCGTTGCTGTGGAGAATGTTTCCTGTCATTACTGCTGCTTGTTTTATTTGGTTTTGAATTAGCGTTATTCAGTTTTTCAGTATATAAAATCTTAACAAACCTTAGAATGCTTGACGCTGTTGAGTTTAGTAATCTCCGAAAAATTTAGGCCACTGATAGGCAGGCAGTGGAATGCAATAGTACAACAGAGTGAATTCGAGTAAAAATATTATAACGTAATATAGTCAGATGGGGGTGAGAGACAGACAGGTTAGTCATCCAATGTTTATTCATTGAGTCAACGCCTATATCATGGATATAGAATTGTTATCCAGAAGGATTTATTTCAAAATCCATGAATCCTGGAGCTCAAAAGCCGCCTATGCTTAGTGTCCCGAAAAAACTTCTCTAAATGAACCTTCAATTCAATGGAAATTTATCTGCGGAAACACTCAAAAATCGACTGTCACGTTCACTTAGGAAAACCTTCTTCGCAGCTGCACTACGATTAACCTTCTTCATGAAACCTATGATTCGGATGAACGTGAAGGATAAGCTACCACCACTGGTCTCAGCGATGTGCAGCTACCGATTCATCTGCTCGTTTGGAGCCAGGTATGTCAGCCGTATCCAGCGTTCGCTATCCAAACGTATCACCGAACACTTACAAACATGGTTTTACAAAGGAGAAAAATGATGCCCCCACAACTCTATCTTAGAACATCGGATAGATTCCGGACACCAAGCTACACCCGAAACAAACTTCAAAGTCATTTACAGAATACGAAGCAGTCTTTCTAAAAGTGTACGAGTCAAACTTCTCGAAACTGCAGAAACAATGGAAATTCACTTGCTTAGCCCTGAACTCTGCATACAGAAGTTTGTTCAATCACTACACTTGCAATGGACGTAATCTGTCTTAATACCCGCCTTTTGTCTTTACAATTGTAATATTTTACATTTTCAACTTTCTTGTTCTCTACCCCACCCGATTTAATTTCTACGCCTGGTTACCACTGTTACTGACTTGACCAATGCTCAGGTTCTAGTCATTTATGTTACGTCATCCAATTTATTTGTTCAACTTTAGTCCTAATTTAAGTGTCATAATTCTCCCCCCCAGCCTCTACTCAGTCTTTACCTGTAATTACCTCTATTGCGATCTTGAACTAACATTTTAGTCAATTATATTACATCATCTAACTTACTAACTCAATCTTAATTTAGGTGCTGCCTAATTAACCTTGTTTCTATATTAGATCATTTTTGTATTACCTGATTAATTATCTAAACTTGACAAAACTCATGTACATACACACACAAAAATAATTGTGTATAAATGCTACTTCACAGCTTTGTGAATAAATTCACCGAAAAGAGACTCTTCTCTGAAAGTCTTCCCTATTTCATATAACTCAATGAGGATTTTTAAGCTACCTAAAACTGTATAAAAGAATTTAGGAAGTCATGTGTATATACTACTGAGATGACGATTATGACCAGCATTCAAAATGTCCTCTAAACCTCAGGCAATTATTAATACCGTATCACTGTGTGTTATGTATCAAATAAACTTATCTGATATGGAGTCATATTGCACTGCAGTGTCCGAATTCTTCGCTTACACTGACACTGGAAAATAGATGAATGGTAACGCTTACGACCAAGCCGGATTAATGATTCACATTAACTACTATCTTCGCTCAGTACTCAAGATCGGATGGCTTGCTAGAAAAGATCAGCAACAGGGATCTCTGTCAGTCAGCGAACCAACTAGGAACCGATTGTGCAGCAAATAGGCAGGAAGAAATGGAGATGGATTGGCCATACGTTGAGGAAACCATAAAGTGACATCACTAGACAAGCCATTGCTCGAGTGGAACTCGAAAGGGAAGCGGCGAGTTGGCCGTCCAAGAGTGACTTGGATTTGGAGGAGGTCATGAGAAGAGGATATGAAAGCGTGTGGGCAGACTTGAAGAGGACTGAAAACGTTGGCAGAGAATCAAACGCAATGGAGACGCGCAGGTGAAACCCTATGTTCATCTAGGCATTAGATGAAATAATAATAAGTAATGCTTACATCACACGTGAGTAATGAGGAAATTATTTTCTTAAGTTACTTTAATAGTTTAAGATTTCAGAATATCCACAAGGAGTATAAGATGAAATGAATCATTTAGTGATGTGCAACAGACAATGGGGACTGATGCTCAAATAAATTTATCTACATTTTAGCATATAACTGTGTCATAGGATTGTTTGAGTTACAACTAAGAACCGGTAACAACCACTGAAGGAAGTTTCCGACGTGCAAAGAAATCCTGAAATTTGGAGAATTTATACACTTCTCTTTCCAAGTTAATCCCTATAACATAACATTTTACCCAATAAAGGTAAGAACATTTTAGTCCACATACTAATGCGATATCAGATGAATTATGAAACCAGAATTAGGCAACAGTGTAGTTCTCCTTTACAGAGTAAAACTTCTTCAATGGTCCTGCAAAGAGTCAATAATATTCACAGATACAGGCTAGTAAGATACCGTAAAATATCAGTGACTTTAGGAGATGTAAAATAAAGACAGCTTAAATAGATCAAAAAAACAAAGTTATATCAATCACGATCTATTAGTTTATAATGGAAGTAGGTTGAAATAGTTTGATGACAGCCAGTCAAGCGGGACGAAGTGAAATGGATACTTTTCACTTACGTGTAGTGTAGTGTGTGTGTGTCTGAACTATGTGGAGTTCCATTATGAATACATTTTGTTTTGATAAAGTCTCACAGTGTTATTCGGTAATGTTTTGATGTGATGTGAGCCATAACTGAATTCCTAAAATATTTTAGAAATCCAGTTATATGCCTCACATCTACTACTATCTTTAAATTCCAAGGCAAAATATATAGACAAACTGAAGGTGTAGCAATGAGATGGATCGCCGATATCCCGTATCGTAGCAGATTTATGGAAGGCTGGGAAAATATGGCTCTCAATACATTTAATCCTACTCCAAAAATATGGTGGAGATATGTGGAGGACACTTTCACAGTGTTAAAAACAGAACATATCTCTAGCTTCTTGACACACATAAACTCACTAGTAGAGGGAATAAAATTCACATTTGAAGCGGAAAATGAACAAGGAGAATTAGCTATGGTTTTAGATAGTAAAATAAAACGAATAGAAGAAGGTAAACTGCACACCAGTGTGCACAAAAACGAACTCATTCTAATAGATATTTCGACTTTAATTCATCTCATCTGTTAACTGTTAGGGCAGGCTTAGTTAAGTGTTTAACAAACTGAGCAGTGGCACTAAGTAGCACAGGAAGAGACCTAAGTGATGAAATAAAACAGATAGAGGAGGCGTTGGTGTTAAATAAAAAGGCCAAAAGTAAATTAAAAGTGATTGTGAAACTAGTAATGATAACATAAATAAGAGAGAATATAAGTCATCCACTTTTATACCATTTGAGAAGGGGTCATCTGAGACCCGACGTAACATTCTGAATAAAGCAGAAATTAGAGTAGCATTCAAACCTGCAAACTCACTCGGGTAGGACAAGCCCAATAGCTTAGAGGACCCTGTCGGTTGATCCAATTAGACAAAATAATGTAATTTACAAAATACCCTGCAATGACTGTGGGTGTGGTCAACCACATAGGTCAAACTAGTAGATTGAGGGTAATCAGATTGTTGGAACATAATAATTTAGCTAAAGTAAGGATGGTTGAGCATGAGAAGATAAGTAATTTAGGGAAAAACTCAGCGATTGCAATGCATGCATTAACACACCACCACACAAGTGGATGGGAGTGGTTAAAATTCAAAGAAGTAACCTATAGAGGTGTACAGAGAGCGATTGATTACTGGATCTTTTTGTTCATCGAGTCTACACCCAATAGGAATGATTCATCCCTCATACCTGAAATATGGAAAATACTACTACCTATGAAATGAGGCGATGAGAAATAATTGAATTAAAAAGACGAAGTTAGAAAGTTGTTTGAGTATTTTTTTTTTGATTTACAGCTTGATTCCACACTGCATTTTTGGTACAAGTATGGAATTTTCAGCATGGATATCGGTAGCCCAAATTTTGCAGGCCGACCATAGATATCAGGTGTGCGCCGGCGTGGGCTCGAACCCCGGACCATGTGCATGGTCGGCGAGAGTCCTAACCACTGTGCCACCGACGCACCTTGATATGAATATGAGCAGTGATAAATTGTGCTCAAAACGTGGTCATCAGTAAACATTACTGTATAACACTGTGGAACTTTATCGAAAATATATTTTCTCCATAATGGAATTATGCTCTACCACAGTGCACAAGTTTTATTCTTATGTCAAGAATTATTTGGAGGCATTCAAACAGTAGGTGAAGCAGTTTCGTCTAAAAAAAGAACAACAGCTGATATATCAACTAATAAATATTCTGGACAGTAATACTGAAGTCATTGACAGACAGTAAAAAGGCAGGTAAACTCAAGGAGAAGCTATCTATAAGAATGAGAACACCGGTGTCGATGCTAATTACTGATATGTAGTACATTACCTAACAAAAATCTTTAACTATCTGTCTATCTGATTCAGTTGTTTAAATATACATCTAAAAATAAGGCAATAGTACATTCAGGCGTATAGCGATAAACTAGACATATAGTTATTGAAAGTGTTTTAGTCCCAGAAATCTCAGGAAAAATTTGCAGAAGCAGATAAAACATACCTCTTTCATGCTTTCAATGAACTAGTCTTGGATGTGTGACTGTAACTTTAAAGATGCAACTAAAACTCATGTGTTATGGTCTTGATGCAGGTAACCACACTGTGGGGTTCTGCTGTATAGCTGACCAAAACTTTCTTCATTTACACACAGTTATATAAAATGCCCCAAAGGCGATAAAAATGAGGTGTTTGCCATGAAATCTACGTAGAAACAATAACACATCAAAACACAGGTCCTCATCTCCTTCTCATAATATCTCCTTCATTTCACCATTGGACCCTCACTCGATCCCTCGTTTCCCATTCGGGTGTCATCAGAGGGATTGAGTGGAGTGTGATCTCACTCGCCGGTCTCTTCAGCACATGTCTTTTCATCTCCTTTTTTTCTTTGGCGTATTCCTTGAGCAGTAGGTTGTTGGTTAGTTTGTTTCGTCTTGCTCTAGCCAAATCTCTGAAACATAGAAGATAAGATAAAATAAGATAATAGCTTTATTCCAAAACAGTACTTGTGGTACAGAATGGAATTCTCAGCATTTTACTACAATATTGCATCCAGTTAGTACATTAACAATAAATAAAGTTTTACATAGATTAAAGTCAGTCAGTTTTGACAACAACATATTAGCATGTCGGTAGCAAAGCCAAAATTAAACAGTGTTTGAAGGTGCTAGAGAAGCAGTTGCTAGCATATTTACTGGCGTAAGCAATAGCAAAATGGTCGAGATGTGCAGAGTGTGAGAGAACGACAAAGAATGTTTTAAGTAGAATTTGTAAGGAAGAGAGAAACAAAACAGCACGTAACAAAAATAAATACAGAAAGAAAAAAAAGGTAGAGAGAAAACGTTGTACCTGTAAATGATATAAGTTGGAAAGACGAGATTCAGTTGTTCTACTGACTGTTTAATAAGTCATAATTTTCACGCCTAATGCTTCCTTTATCGCACAGAACACGAGCCAATTAGGGTATGGCTGAGTTTTGTACTTTCTAGTGCGAACATATCGTTTTCTATATAGGCTTCTGGTTTTGCCTGATGAGAAAGAAGGGGGGGGGAGTTGTGAATGAAGAGGGTGGTGTGAGTAAGATAAAATGGATTTTGCCCATTTTTCACATTAGTCCAAGTGCCCATCGACCAGCATATTAACAAGCAGGCTAAGTGGCAAACTGCTTACCCTGATGACAACCTTTAACATCCTGCGTAATAAGGTATAGTCTCTTTTCAATAGCCCAGTAAAAACTAAGGGGAACAATAGAAAATAAATGGCAGAATACGGGAGTTAACAAATTGTAGGAGTAAGGGTTGGGTTACACCAGAATGTCTTAACTTCTTGATGTAGAAAGTAATACGGAATATTTTCTTAGAAGTCATCAAGATATGAGACGACCAGGAAAGATCAGCACATAGAATGACGCCTAGGTATTCACTTTCCGACTTGGTTTGTATTTCAGTGCCATCTATGTTGCACATCTCGTGAGTGCTAACCAGTCTGTTTAGGTCAGATTTGTGCCTAAAGGTGAAATTAACTGTTTGGCGTTTGGAGGGGTTTAAGGTAAGACCGTTATCCTTGGACTATTGGCTGATTTATGATAAAAAGCCATTTAGTTTGGAGCAGTCACTTTGACACTTGACAGGCAGGCTAAGATACAGTCAGGTCGTCAGTATATTTGACAAAATTGATGTCATTTGAAGATGGTAGGTCATGTAGAAAGAAGGAAAAGGGAAGTGGGGAACTTCGGAGTCTTGTTAGGTTAGCAGATTGGAGCGTTAATTTCAGGTCAATTGAGGGTGCACCGAAGCAGATCCAGCCACATTTGTTCAGATTAAATTGGAGATTCCATAGGGACGACCAAGCAGCCATTTTATCTAATTCCTTCTGCACTACATTCTCGAAGTTCCCTAAGTCATCACGTTGGAATGTATAAGCTACTTTTAGGTCATCTGCAAAGATGAATGGTTTCCCGTGCGTGAAGCAAGCGCATATGTCATTGATGTATAGTGTAAATAGGAGGGGTCCAATGACACTACCTTGTACTACACCAGAAGTGATAGGGCTAGGTTTGGAGGTTGCAGACCCGAGTTTAACTATTTGGGACCTATTGTTAAGGAATGATTTAAGCCATCCTAATAATGGGTCACGTATTCCTAAGGAGTTCAGCTTATTTGTTAGCAGTAAATGGTCAACACGGTCAAATGCCTTAGAAATGTCAAAGTAGATGACAAGTACTAGTTGCCGTCTGTCACGACTGCTGGTTACAAAATTGAAGAAGTCTAGGTGACATGTTAAACATGATCTGGATTTCAGGAATCCATGTTGGTTCGGACTTATAATATTGCAGCTAAGCATATGTTTGATTAGGTTATCTTTGACTAGTCTCTCCATGATTCTAGATGCTATAGGTGTGATATTGATTGGCCGGTAGTTACTGACTTCAGTTTTCGAGCCAGATTTGTGTTTAGGCATAATGAATGTGTCTTCCATATGTCAGGGTAAGTTTGGGTTTCTAGGGACATTGTGAATATTTTAAGCAGCAGTAGAGGAATGTCAGGGCCACCATATTTATAGAAGTAAGATGATATACCGTCGGTACCGAAACCTTTTGAACTTTTGAGGGTTCTTATAGTTTGGTTAATATCAGCGTAAGTGAATTGAACAGTGCTAATTTGGTTTGGTGTGAGTGGAGTTGGAGTTTGTGCCATATTAGTAATAGGGTGTATATCGAGTAGCTGGACTGAGGGCTTAAGGTAGTTACCTGCAAACGTTTTGTTGAATAGTTCACATATGTCTGCAGAGTTAGTGCATAGCCTGCCTTTGTCTATGAGGAGAGAAATGCTGTGATTTTTGCGATTCATTCGCTTCCTTAAGATTTCTGTGAGTGCATACACTCTAGCAGGACTGGCTACTGCGATGCGTTCTTCCTTTCTCATACGGAAATCTTGAGCTTGTGTGATGGAGCTAAGGGTTTTAAGTATTAGACCTAGAGTGCCAAAGTCGTGGTGTTTGAAGTAACTTGTTGAGAGTTTCTTCAGTTTCTTACGATCCTTTGGTTTTATGAATGACTTTCTGTGTGGGGAAACCTTTAGTGTTTGGAGTGGAATGACAGCATCTAAGCATATGTTTGAGTTATGGTAGAAGATGGTTAGGGCTCTCGATAGGTCATCAGTAGTGAAGTATTCATCCCATTTGGAGGATCTTAGCATCGATTCAACTAAGGCCCAGTTTGCCTTACTATAGTTCCTATATATTACTTGTTGTGAAGTGGAGGTATGAGATGCATTGCTACTCAGCGGAATTGGCAGTGCACACATCACTGTTTTGTGGTCGCTCCCTGGAAACTCAGAACCTACTAGCGTTGAAAGGGGGCTTATATTGTGGCAGAAGATTAAGTCTAGTACGTTGTTACCTCTTGTGGGAGTAGTGACAGTTTGTTTCCAGCCAAGTATATCCAGTGTGTCTAAGAACTTATCAAATTTAGTTGGACCTGTGGGTATATCCCAGTTGATTTCAGGTAAGTTAAAGTCCCCACATAGGATCTTATGATCGTATTGTAAGTCGGATAATTGCTCCAGAGTATTAATAAGTTGGGTCTCGTAATTACTAAAGGTGCCAGGTGCTCTGTAGGAGCATCCAATTAATGCTGTTACGTTATTTAAGTGTACATTAACCCATAGAGTCTCAGGCATGTTAAGTGTACTACTTTCTAGCTGTGATACAGTAAGTGCATTCAGAAAGTACATGAGACAACCCCCTCCCTTACCACCTTCCCTGTCACACCGAAAGTGTGTGTAGTTATCTAAGCTTATTTCTTCATCCAGGATGTTCGAATGACACCAAGATTCAGTGATGACAATTACAGGGGGTTTGTATATTACTGTGAGTGCTCTGAGCATCGGCAATTTATTTAGAACAGATCTAGCATTTATGAGGATTACGTAAAGATGAGAGTTGAAGTAGCATTTGAAGTATTTAAGTTCGTTAGTCAGCCCCGAATATGGTTCAGCACCCAGTAGTTCTGCTGGACATGACGATCCTATGTTAAGAGGAGTTCCAGCATCATGCTCACCTATGTCTATCGAGTTGTTGTGTGCTGTTTTCGGTGGAGAATTAGGAGTTGGAGTACTGGATTTGCTATAGACTAAGGAACTTTTATTTTTAGTTAGGTTACAGAAGTGGGTAGGGTTCTTTATTTGGCCTATACTTGTGCAAGTGTCAAGTGTGTCCAATGGATACGGGTGCACTAGACCGTTCCTGTTTTCATGCAAGGAGGGAGCCAGCTCTAGTGGTTTAGGAGTGTTAACATCCCTACCAGCTGTTTTTTCAACGCTGACAGGGACGCGGGGGATAAAAAATGATTGGATCCTTGTGATGACCATGGCTTATTATTCCACCTATTGTTTGATGCTAGTTGTGTCCTTGTGTGGGTTTCGTGTGTACTGCATTTTGGTTAGTTCCCAGCAGACTTGTACCATATATCCGGTCGAAATTTGTTTGTGTGCCATACTCTGAAGACCCTGAGTTGTTGGTAGCCGAGTTCTGACTATTACCACTTGTACTATTTAGGGTGACATCGTTGTGACATTGGATATTAGTGTGTGCCATGGTGCGATTTAGCACGTTGTGAGTGCTAATACTATTAACCGTGGGGAGTGTGGGCTTATTTAAGCTGCCACTGTTTTTGTTGGTATGATTTAGGGGCATATTTTCCTTATCTTTACCAATGGAATTATAGCTAGGAGAGGACAAAGTCGAATTTCGGGGGGTTTTAACTTTTTTTCTGGGGTTATTTAGTGGCATTTTAGATTCTGCGGTGATGGGTGGTATGGTTTTATTATTTATTTGGTTACAGTCTAGTGGCCTTTCGGCTGGTGTTGCACTCTGATGGGATATTTCTGTGTGTTTTGAGAGGGGTGATGCGGTGGGGTCTACTGTATCTTTCACAGGGTTGGGAATAATGGCTGCTTGCAATGTCCTATTACCTATTTCACAATTAGTCTTAGCGAGATAGTTGTGTGCGCGCCTTTCTATAACTGTTTTTTCCACCCCGACCTTTATATGTTTGTAGTTTCTGGCTTGCGATAGGGTGTGTTGGGAGTGAATGAATTTTCTGGTCTCTGCCGGTGTTTCGAACTGAAAACGAATAGGACAACACTTTTCATGTTGACTCTTCTTCAGCCTATAGCACTTAGTCTTGGAGTTAGGCATTTTCGCTTGATTAAGGTGGTAATGACATGAGTTTACTCTTACTCAAGTTATACTCAATTTCATTAAGCGATGGGACATACCCTAACTGCTGGAAGAAGTCTTATATTGTACCTATCCATAAATACGGGCCTATAGCCGATATCAACAACTACCGCCCCATCAACATCACGTCTGTAGTTTCACGTGTAATGGAAAAGATAGTTAAGACTCAAATCATTCAGTACTTGCTGTCAAATGACCTACTATCCCCATCCCAATACGGTTTCTTAAGTAGAAGGTCGTGCATTACTTGCCACTTAGATTATTTTGACTACATCACACAAAGCATTGATAATGGGCGTTCGGTAACAACATTGTTTCTTGACGTTAGCAAGGCCTTCGATAAAGTCCCACATATCAGACTCCTAACAAAACTCCAATCCTACGGAATAACCGGAAATCTTCACAAATGGATAAGTTCTTTTCTCACAGAAAGAGAGCAATTAGTCAAAATCAACCACCAGTTGTCTTCCTCAAAGCCGATAACCAGCGGTGTAATACAAGGTAGTGTTCTTGGCCCTAGTCTATTCCTCTTATTTATAAATGACATAGTCTCTGTAATCAAGTATGGCAAGCCATACCTTTTTGCAGATGATCTCAAGATAGTATATGATTATGGGTACGGTGATATGAGCGTCGAAAGCAAGATCCAACAAGACTTGAACGATCTAGGCGTTTGGAGCGAAAAGTGGCAGCTGACTTTCAACCCAGACAAGTGCGGTATAACCCACCTTGGACGCTGGAAACCGATAATGTGCCTATATATGTACGGTAAGCTCCTCTCAAAACTGAACACAGTCACAGATCTCGGGATAACGTACTCAGATTTATCCTTTTCCGATCATGCAAATAAGATTGTATCTGACTGTAAACGACTTACTGGCTTTGTACTGCGTAACTTCTACACCCAAGAAGCAAGATTAGCTATATATAGGACATGTATCCGTCCCAAACTTGAATATTGTGCTCTCCTATTTGGTAACCTCAGGACTGCAGACAGAAAAAAAATCGAAAGTGTTCAGAGATTCCTCACGAAACGCATAATAGGGTTCGACCAACAAGTGGAATATGTTGACAGGTGTGTACGTCTGAAATTAGAGCCTCTGTGGTTAAGGAGAGTGAAGTGCAACCTATTTCTACTCTTCAAAGTCATTAGGAAACACTGCTACAGTAACTCATCCATAACTTGGGAAAATATTAAATCATATCAGCTGCGAAACCACGACTGCCTTGTCAAGGTGGCTACCCACAGAAAATCCATTAGGGCAAACTTTTTCACCATAAAATATTGCACTCTTTGGAACCAACTACCACCTGAAATAAGATGTTGTGAAAACCCTGATGAGTTCAAACGGAGCCTAGAAAGACACTTTAACATGTCCACCCTAGCTCATCTAAAAGACCACAACTGTTGGTAGAACGGAAATTGAAGGCCAGTCCAGTCATCAGTATAGTCACATACGTATGTCTCGACTCTAATACTCACGCAGCGAACGTTAACTAATTTACTGATTTCTATTCTCTATAATTTTCACTAAGTTGTGTTGGTGAAAGTAACACTGGAAATAATTGTAATAGCATCCACACCTTTTAACGTTTTACATATGTATATGCTAATATAATAATACTTATTAATCATGCATGTTCAACTCTTAAATTAGATGGTTATTAAAATACTTGAAATATTTATGCATCAAATGTTCTCTTGCTTTACCACGCTTGTTTCCCTTATAACACTCAATTATTGAGCCTCGTGTAATATTTGATATACGAATTATATTATTGATTTTACTCTTATCATTTATGGTTTGATTTACTCTACGGCTCCCTGTAGACTAACCACCATTCTTCAGTATACGCACACTGCAGTATTGTTAAAAAATGCCAAAATTTTGTTAGTTCTGTGTTAATATCTTTTTATAATATGTCTAGACACGTTACTTTGCAATGTCAGATGTTTACTACATATAAGACTGTCATGAAAATTTAGTACACTAAGTCCTGCCAACCGACCTTACCTTCAGTCCATACTACCTAAATTGAACCTTAACTATAGTGTTCTGCTAAATCTTGCTCCACCATTCACAAAACCTATTCATTTCACTCTTTAGGGTTTTAACTTCTCATAAAGTAATCTGTTCACCAGGATGCATGCACACATATATAATATGTTCGTAAAGATGTACGTGGAGACCTATTGGAAGCACTCATTAAGAAAGCTAGGGAGATGGAATATGGGGTACGAACATGTCTGGTACCAAGCAATATATTTGCGGTAGCCATAATAATCATAGTCTCAGAGCCTAACATCAAAAAAGGAGGGAGGGTGGCGCTAGCTGATCAGTAGATATGGTGGTGGTCACTAAGGTGAATCGCCCCATTCTGCAGGAACAGCAATATACAAATTAAAGGCTCGAGATATTTCTGATTTTTATGAGGGCTTAGATCTTTATCTTGAAAAAGATAATAGTGAACGCCTTGACAGATCATGCTTCTACCTTTAAATATATACCATTCGCTCAGCCTATTGTTGAGATGCGACCACGTGGGATCTGCACAGATTTATGGGGCATCTTATAAATTAACTTGCTATCCATTGTCAGATCTTTAAATACCACTTCACAATATCTTGTCTCACTTATTTTCTAATAACGTCTTTACTTGATTCTCATTATATTCCATTAAACCTAACATTTTATAGCTCTTTATGAATTTGATTCGACTTATTCTATTCCTATTCTCTGGAGGGTACGGTTGTGCACCAAATAGAAAAAAAGACATGAAATAAAAACAACTGGCTTGAAAATAATTGTATTAAAGCCAAAAGTGGACATCATGATAGTATAAAATATATTGGTTTTATTATACATTGCAAATGAACGTTGTCGGCCTAAGGATTAATTACTTCCCCATTCTGTTTTCTATATAAATGTGTTTATTAATGATATATTTCACTCACTTAATCTATTACACTTTAATGTTTCACCACAGCACTTTAATTTTTCTAAAACAGCTTCCAATTCCTTGTAAACGTTGTACTTACCTCAATATTGGTTGGTTATCGTATGCCTACAACCACGGGATGAAAACGAAACGAAGTCGACATTCCCGCTCAACCTGGAGGACAACTGTACAATTCAATAACTATACAGCCTAGTTCAGACAATGTGTATTTATATATATATCAAATATTTAACTGTTGAAACATTATTAACTTGTAGACAATCTACGATTTGATATTATATCATACTTGATCGTGCCTGTAAAAATGGCATGCATTTTCATGTAAATTTATGTTTATATGAAAATAAATTATTATTATTATTATTATTAAGTAAGATGCGCTGTACCTTTTTTAGTGCCTCATTGTCCGGAACGTTGTAGACAATAGCACTCAGTTTTGCGTCGAGTCGTTTTGTTACTTCTGTGGTAACAAAATTAATGAGGTTGTCTACCTTAGTTACCGATTCTGTGTCAAGCTTGTTAAGGTTTACAGTTTTCATGAGGATAGTTAGAGGTGTCAGTTCACAGACCTGCGATCTGATATCGCTGATCTGATCTGATAATTTGGATATCTCGGTATTGGTTTCGATGTTTCCAGCATTTACTGACTTACTGTTTTTTATTTCCCTTAACTCAGCCTTAAGTTCTCCTATAGAGGACTTTAGAAGTTCTATTTCTGAAGATAGTACTGAAAAAGAGCTTGATGGCTGGAGTTTCTCCATAAGCACACAAGGTGAAGGGAGGAGTTCTGTATGAGCAGAGGGTACCGAATTTTTAGGAGTAGTGCTAATACTGGCTGTCAGTACAGTTTTATCCTCAGTTTCAGCTCGACGCTTACGGCATACACGTGAGATATGTGACCACTATAGCCGTTTGTAGGGGTATGTTGCTTGATGTAGCAATCAAGGACGTTAAATTAGACACCAGTTTTAAAGGGGATTGGGTTCGTTGCTTTTTACTTTGATTAACCACAACTATTAGAAATGAGAGTTAGTGGTTACAAGTTTGGAAGTGGTATAGTACTTGTGCAAGTACTACAACAAGATAAATTTTATGTAACGAATCACGTAAAAATGTAACGCAAAAGTTGAAAGTACCGCGATACAGAGTGATATATCCTTAGTGGAATAGTACTGTTTCTTCAGTTTCCTTAACTTATTACGGTGTGCCCTTGGAATATATTCAGCTCGGTGTCTACCTAATTTCACTATTTTCTTTGGAGCAACTGTATCTAGACAAAGGGTAACATTCCTGTAAAACAGGGTTACTACGGCCTCCAGGGAGTCTGTGGTAAAATAGTCATCCCATTGACAGAGTCGAATAAGTTCTTGGACTAATCCCCAGTCTGTATATTTGTAACTACGACATATTGTGCCTCCTGAATCTTGTTTGCTTCCTGTATTTAGTGGTGAGAAGGGAAGAGAGCAGAGTACCATTCTATGGTCACTACTGGAAAATCGATTACCAACATACGTGGAGACTGGGATTGTGTCATGACAAAAAACAAGGTCCAACATGTTGTCACCACGAGTAGGTATCTGGACGTGTTGTTGCCATCCATAACAGTCTACAGTGGCAAGTAATTCGTCGAAGCGTTGGGGGCCGGAACTAGTTAGCCACTTGACTTCTGGAAGATCGAAGTCCCCTGCAATTATTTTGTAATTAGCACTAAACGAGGATGCGTGTGCAAACGATTTAGCTAATAACGCATCAGTTTCTTTTGTTGAGCTTGATGCTCGATAAACACAGCCTATGAGAAGTTTGTACTTATCTCCATGTAAGACAACCCAGAGTGAGTCAGGTACATTATTCATTGTTTCATCTTCCACCCTACTGACTACAAATGAGCTATGTATATATATGAGACAACCTCCACCACGCTTGCAATCTCTGTTTGCACGGTGTACAGTGTAATCATCGATACCTGTATGCACATCAAGTACAGAGGATGAGCACCATGATTCAGTAATCATAGCTACAGTAGGCTTGGCGACTAATAATAATGTCCTTAGTTCAGATATCTTATTGATTAAGGAACGTGCATTAATTAGCAATATCGTGAATAAGTCACGGGATACTGCAAACTGGCTTAAAATGTCACCATAACCTAAATCTATTTGTGCGTCAGCACCACAAGAATTTATGAATGAAAGGGAGGTCGGACTGGGTGTCTGTACATCGGGGTTGGAGTGCAATGAGGTGGTCCTAGGTGCCATGGGTCGTACCAGTGATTCGGGGCACCTGGAAAATTTACCATGTGTTTCTGGATATAAGGGTAGTACAGGTTGGGCCTAGGTTGACGGTTAAAAGGCATAGCATCAGAAGGTCTACCCATCCAACTGCTATTCGTCATACCGGTATACACCTTCGGGTTGTTTTTATAACTTAAAGGGAATTGTGAAGGAAGGTGCTTTGGCTGCAAGACTTTAGAAGTCTTGGAGCCTGAATTTCTATAAGGTGGAGCATGCGGAACACCTCCAGATATACTTATGTTTCGAGAGGAGTTTTTCGTAACAAGTGATGGTTTGTTGGCATTCTTACTCTCAGCAGGCTTATTGAATACAAAGTATTCTTCCCCATCATTAGTCTCAACCCTGCGAAATTTGTTCATCGTGGTGAGGTCACTACGTTTGAGGAGAAATTTCTTAGAACAACTTGTAGAAGTTCTAGTCATTTTAACATCTTTCGATGAGGCTTTATTTACAGGGGTACTGGTATCTAAATCAGTTCCTAGTTCCATTGGCAGGTGTGGTTGTTGTGTAGTTTGCTGAATGCTAGTTTCAGCACTAGGTGTCTGTTGCTGTGCACGATCCTTTTTTAGTAAATCTAAGCTAGAGGAGGTGACCAGGTTATTACTACGCATTATTCTGCACTGATACGGTGTTTTATCCTGAGCTACGGTTACAGACTTATAACTGCTATTCAGTCTTAAGTGATCCTGACATTTAGTAAACTTACTAGCATCAAGGGAATTACTGAATTTAAAAATGATTGGGCAATTAGCCTGGTTAGACTTTTTACGAAGTCGTTTGCATTCACATGGAACACTAGCCGTGCCGCAACAAATCAGGATTTTGTGTCTTACAGTTTTCAGGGGCAGAGAATCTGGGACGTTGTAAACTATAGCTTGTTGAGAAGAGGTTATACGCTTCATCACCTCCGTAGCCAAGCAGTCAATCAGATTTTCAGCTTTATTTAGGTTGTCTGGAGATATTTTAGGATGTTGTTTTAACAGACAGGCTATTGGGTGTAAATCCGAAAGCTTGTTTTGAGTTACATCCAGTAAAAACTTAAACTGGCCAATATCAGGACGGCTCTCCGTGGTATTTGAGATTGGTAGTGTCAATGCAGTTGAAGATTGAACGATCAATTCTTGGTTGTTTGCTCAAAACCAACTTCCCCAATTTTCGCGGAGGCATCAATACGACAGTCATCGTCTCATCGGTCGCTGTTCAGAAAGAAGAGTGAAACATCGTCAGAAGTAATACAGTGATTTATTATTGTAATATTTGTTTACAGACCTTAGTTCGCTTATTCCTTTTATATGTTGGTGTAACAATAAACAAATCTCAAGCGGCAGATCGGTGTTTTGGTTTTTGCGTCCGTTATAACTAAGCGTTTCTGAAATCTTCGAAGAACAGCGTGGGCCCGAGCGTAGCGAGAGCTGGGCATTAACGGTTTATGAGACGTGATTGACAGTTTCTGACGATAGAAACAGATCTGGCGGATTCAAACATTTGGTGAAAGTTTGGATAGTCGCCGTTCATTTTTCCTGGTGCCGGTCAAGTCCTCTTTGAACAAGCAATATCTGGAACGTTTTTGGAATTGGGTCAAGTTCAACAATGCCTGGGTCAAAGAAGGGACAGAGTGTCTTGGATGCAAACAGGAAAGTAAGTCATGGTGACTTGTCTGTTAATTGTAACGATGTGTCTGATGTTAAGCATGACATGGTTGATGTTACTGTTTCGCCGTTCAGGGATAATAGGAACATCAAACTCCCTAAGTTTGAACCACGGTGTTTTGATGGAAACCCAGCTGATTATTTACAATTTGTAAAGGAGTTTGAGATCATGTTGAGTGGTTTTTTATTAAATGATGAATTGAAGTTAATGTATTTGATAAGATATTGCACTGGAGATGCTGCAAGAGCTATACAGTGCTGTAAGTTTATGAAGCCAAAAGAGGGCTACGATGAGGCTCTGAGCATATTACGTCAAAGGTTTGGAAGACCTTCGATGATTGCAGGGAAATTATTCGAGGCTGTTAAGGGTAATGGTGGTCAATTACAGGATGACTCCAAGGCACTCACTGAGTTTTTAGATAATTTGCTAATTTACAAGAATGGAATGATTTCGATGAATCGCATGAGTGACCTCAACTCGAGTTTTATACTAGAAGTAATAGCAAGACGTCTACCTACTCGACTGCAAAGGAAGTGGGTGAAGATGAGCTCCCGTATGGAGGATGAGGGTATCGAGCCAAAATTTGATGATATCCTGAAACTGGTAAATACTAGTGTCAGTCAATCTACGAGCAAGTTCGCCAGTATATTACATCTCACCCCTAGGATAGAGCAGTTTGAGGGTAAAACGCACTCATTGATGACGAATAAGCCTCAGAGAGGTGGATATCGAGAAGGCTCCATGATGTCTAGTAATGCATATAAACTTAGTGAGTGCAACAGGTTTCGTAGTACATCCTCAACAGATAAGTTGCAAGGTGCAAGAGAAACACGGTTGTATTTTACACGTTTGCAAGAAGTGCGTACAAGGGTGAACTGTGAACCAGTGAGCAAGTTCAGTGATAAGCTAAATGTAAACTCCAATCATGACTCCAAATTGTGTGACGATAACTGTGTTGTGAAGAAGTCTGTAGTTGCAATTAGTAAGCCATTGTTGAATAGAATGCCACGGAATAGAGTTGCTGCTTCAGAGTGCAGTTGTGACCCTACAAGTTTACAAGGTATTACTAGACAGAGTGAAGTTATAAAACCTTCTAAGATAAACAAGGAGGAATCAAAATTGTCTCCTTCTGTTATTAAAGAGTTTGAAAATGATGAACTTGACGGTAAATTGAATATTCGTGATAATGATCATGATACTTCACAGTTGTCTTTGGTTGATCATGATGAGATGAGGGATATGCCTACTACTGCTAAGTTAAATAAAGGTTCTGTACAACTTGAACGTGAAGTAGAAATAAATGCAGATTCAGTTGCAGAAGGCGCGCATACTTGTGAGACTGTCAGTGTGATTGATCAGAATGTAGCCCACCTATCATCAGATGCCAGTGCTAAACCGGAGCTGATAGTAAAAGACACCAGTGGTGGTGGTCTTGCAGTTGGACAACTATCTGAAAGCCGAAAAAGAACAGCTTCTGATCCACCGCTAAGTTCATCACCTTGTGTCACTCAGTCATCGTTGGTGTTTTCGTCCACAATGAAACAGATGCCCATCAACTCAAGTATCTTGTGCAATGACTATGCTAGTATCAGTCCGTTTGAAGAGACGAAAGATATTGGTCAGTTTAGTGAGGATAAGCCAAGTGTAAACGAAAGAGTAATTGTTAAATTGACTTGCACGAATAAAGGCATTCTTAGTTTCAAGTTACTATTTGAGTGTTATTATCTTTGGTGTAAATTACTCTGTTTCTACACTTGGTTGATGAGATATGTCGTGTGTTTGTTGGTCATCTATATTCTACGATACAATGACATGAGCGTGTTGCCGCTCAGATTTGAGGATATTGCTCATAGAAGGAAGTTAGCAAATGAACTCTGCGACGATTTTCCGACCTAGAGCGTCAACCTGAGAAGGGCTGTAGGCGTACTGCTGTAAGTCCTACAATTCTTCAAAGCGTAGCGCATCAATGAGCAGTCCAATGTGCTTGGTGTGTGATTTTGTACATATGTTCACATTGTATATACTTAATTGATATCATCTTTCATCTATCTGTTGGTAATTCTGTTTGTGTCCGGACGACTTCCACTTGTATCATCAACCTGAGAAGGAATGTAGGCGTACTGCTGTAAGTCCTACAGTTCTTCAAGAGTAGTTTGTCGTGCCAGAATACACAACATTTGATGTAGTGATTGTACATATGTTTGTGTTAAATAATTGTGTGAGTTCCAATTATTGTAATTGTTGGTTAATCTTGTTTGTGTCCGGACATTCCACAAATTACAATCGTCAGCGTGAGAAGGGTTGCAGGCGTACTGGTGTAAGTCCTGCAATGCTTCAAAGGAATTCCAACAAGACATGATTCGTGAGGTTATTTGCACTGTTTGTGTATACGAGTGGTGTGCCTTCTAAATTTGTGTATTTTGGATTAATTTTGTTTACTCGTTGTTTTCGTACCTTGTTGTTATTGCATAATTTTGTTAAAATTTTCGTCGTGATTACTTCTGAAGTTGTTTCGAGTCTTCTACATCCGTGAATGAATTGATCGATGTTAAGGACAGCAGATGGGTCGTATACGCCGGGGAGGCTAGGCTATTGCTGAGAGTGAAATGCACACGGAGATAATTGTTAGCTGCGGTCCGACACGCCGGGGAGAAAGAGTGTAAACTGCTGAGGCTGGCATACGTCATCGTTACTAGAATTGAGGCAGAATGAGTGACAGGCGATTGCAGTGGTAATTGGTAGTGAGTAGATAAGAGGATGAGCGTAGAGTATCATGAGTTGGTGCTATGGTCACTTTGCATTCTGCAAGAGTCATTCTAGGGAGTGGCGATTGTGTTGCAAGATGTCAAGAGAAGGTCTCTGTTTGGAGGCGCAGGTCGTCATCGATGTGTGAGATTGTGCTGTGAGTATGCTTGTGGTGTGTTGGATTTTCTGTTTGTTTTCCATTTCAGCTCTGTCCGTGTGACCCAGGTTCTCGCAATGGCATCCAAGTCAACGTGTATTGGTCGTGAAGGCAAAAAAGGATTGGATCCCTTTTTTGCCGGGGAGTGTCAATGTAGTTGAAGATTGAACGATCAATTCTTGGTTGTTTGCTCAAAACCAACTTCCCCAATTTTCGCGGAGGCATCAATACGACAGTTATCGTCTCATCGGTCGCTGTTCAGAAAGAAGAGTGAAACATCGTCAGAAGTAGTACTATGATTATTATTGTAATATTTGTTTACAGACCTTAGTTCGCTTATTCCTTTTATATGTTGGTGTAACAATAAACAAATATCAAGCGGCAGATCGGTGTTTTGGTTTTTTCGTCCGTTATAACTAAGCGTTTCTGAAATCTTCGAAGAACAGCGTGGGCCCGAGCGTAGCGAGAGCTGGGCATTAACGGTTTATGAGACGTGATTCACAGGCAGTGACATACCATCAAACTGATCTAATTTTTTCTGAATTTCACTTACTTGCCTCTGCATATCTTTCCATAGGAGGTTTAGTTTACAGAACTCGGAGTTCTCTAACAGAACATCTTTCACCCGTATTACAGGAGTGAGATCAGCACTCAAACCAATATCATTTGGCGTTACGTTCGAAATTGGTGACATTTTTGTACGTGTTTGCTCTGAAATTTATTTACTGCTTATTGTCATATAATTCTTGAAATTATGGTCCAAATCTCTAAAAAACGTGTTCGTAGAAACACAATTGTTTTAGATAGTGGCTTAAATTCGGTTATAACTGCATTACCGCCTGGTAATACAGTATCAACTACTAGCTCTCAAAATGGTTTGAGTGCAGATCTCACTCCTGTGATACAGGTGAAAGATGTTCTGTTAGAGAACTCTGAGTTCTGTAAACTAAACCTCCTTTTGAAAGATATGCAGAGGCAAGTAAGTGAAATTCAGAAAAAATTAGATCAGTTTGATAGTATGTCACTGCCAATCTCAAATACCACGGAGAGCCGGTCTGATATTGGCCAGGTTAAGTGTTTACTGGATGTAACTCAAAATAAGCTTTTGAATTTAGACCCAATAGCCTGTCTTTTAAAAAGGCATCCTAAAATATCTCCAGACAACCTAAATAAAGCTGAAAATCTGATTGACTGCTTGGCTACGGAGGTGATGAAGCGTATAACCTCTTCTCACCAAGCTATAGTTTACAACGTCCCAGATTCTCTGCCCCTGAAAACTGTAAGACACAAAATCCTGATTTGTTGCGGCATGGCTAGTGTTCCATGTGAATGCAAACGACTTCGTAAAAAGTCTAACCAGGCTAATTGCCCAATCATTTTTAAATTCAGTAATTCCCTTGATGCTAGTAAGTTTACTAAATGTCAGGATCACTTAAGACTGAATAGCAGTTATAAGTCTATAACCGTAGCTCAGGATAAAACACCGTGTCAGCGCAGAATAATGCGTAGTAATAACCTGGTCACCTCCTCTAGCTTAGATTTACCAAATAAGGATCGTGCACAGCAACAGACACCTAGTGCTGAAACTAGCATTCAGCAAACTACACAACAACCACACCTGCCAATGGAACTAGGAACTGATTTAGATACCAGTACCCCTGTAAATAAAGCCTCATCGAAAGATGTTAAAATGACTAGAACTTCTGCAAGTTGTTCTAAGAAATTTCCCCCCAAACGTAGTAACCTCACCACGATGAACAAATTTCGCAGGGTTGAGACTAATGATGGGGAAGAATACTTTGTATTCAATAAGCCTGCTGAGAGTAAGAATGCCAACAAACCATCACTTGTTACGAAAAACTCCTCTCGAAACATAAGTATATCTGGAGGTGTTCCGCATGCTCCACCTTATAGAAAGTCAGGCTCCAAGACTCCTAAAGTCTTGCAGCCAAAGCACCTTCCTTCACAATTCCCTTTAAGTTATAAAAACAACCCGAAGGTGTATACCGGTATGACGAATAGCAGTTGGATGGGTAGACCTTCTGATGCTATGCCTTTTAACCGTCAACCTAGGCCCAACCTGTACTACCCTTATATCCAGGAACACATGGTAAATTTTCCAGGTGTCCCGAATCACTGGTACGACCCATGGCACCTAGGACCACCTCATTGCACTCCAACCCGATGTACAGACACCCAGTCCGACCTCCTTTTCATTCATAAATTCTTGCGGTGCTGACGCACAAATAGATTTAGGTTATGGTGACATTTTAAGCCAGTTTGTAGTATCCCGTGACTTATTCACGATATTGCTAATTAATGCACGTTCCTTAATCAATAAGATATCTGAACTAAGGACATTATTATTAGTCGCCAAGCCTACTGTAGCTCTGATTACTGAATCATGGTGCTCATCCTCTGTACTTGATGTGCATATAGGTATCGATGATTACACTGTACACCGTGCAAACAGAGATTGCAAGCGTGGTGGAGGATGTCTCATATATATACATAGCTCATTTGTAGTCAGTAAGGTGGAAGATGAAACAATGAATAATGTACCTGACTCACTCTGGGTTGTCTTACATGGAGATAAGTACAAACTTCTCATAGGCTGTGTTTATCGAGCACCAAGCTCAACAAAAGAAACTGATGCGTTATTAGCTAAATCGTTTGCACACGCATCCTCGTTTAGTGCTAATTACAAAATAATTGCAGGGGACTTCAATCTTCCAGAAGTCAATTGGCTAACTAGTTCCGGCCCCCAACGCTTCGACGAATTACTTGCCACTATAGACTGTTATGGATGGCAACAACACGTCCAGACACCTACTCGTGGTGACAACATGTTGGACCTTGTTTTTTGTCATGACACAATCCCAGTATCCACGTATGTTGGTAATCGATTTTCCAGTAGTGACCATAGAATGGTACTCTGCTCTCTGCCTTTCTCACCACTAAATACAGGAAACAAACAAGACTCAGGAAGCACAATATGTCGTAGTTACAAATATACAGACTGGGGATTAGTCCAAGAACTTATTCGACTCTGTCAATGGGATGACTATTTTACCACTGACTCCCTGGAGGCCTTAGTAACCCTGTTTTACAGGAATGTTACCCTTTGTCTAGATACAGTTGCTCCAAAGAAAATAGTGAAATTAAGTAGACACCGAACTGAATATATTCCAAGGGCACACCGTAATAAGTTAAGGAAACTGAAGAAACAGTACTATTCCACTAAGGACATATCACTATTGCTCTCAATCCACGAGTCTCTTGAATCTATCAAGCGCCTACGCTCTCAAAAGGACCTCGACGAAGAGTTAACGGCACTTGAAAGTACCTCCAAAGTTTATAACTTAACGGCACTTCTTAAAAAACGAATGCAGTCGGCGAGGGAAATCCCATACTTACTTCACGACAAAGTAATCTACAATGAACCTGCCACTATCTGTGAACTCTTCAGTGATTGGTTTGCAAACTTTAGTTTAGAAACACATATGCCTGGTGAAACCGCCCCCCTTACTATCTCTTCCCTTGAAAGCATTGTGTTCACTAATCAGTTAATAGTACAAGCAATTAAAAGCCTTAAACCTTCCACTAGTACGGGACCGGATGGCCTCGCTTCGATAATTTTCAAAAACAGTGGGTGTGATATACCCTTGTTACTTCTTAAATTCTTCTCAATATCTATGGACACTGGCACTTACCCTAGTGAGTGGAAAACTAGCTTCATAATTCCACATTACAAATCTGGTGATAGGGCAAACGTCCGCAATTACAGACCCATAAATATAACCCCAGTTATCTCACGAATCATGGAGAAAGTTGTAAAAGATCAATTGTCAGACTACCTAATTAGGGAAGATCTTGTTACAAGGTCTCAACACGGATTTCTCAAAAATAGATCCTGCGTTACTTGCCACTTCGACTTTTTCAACTGCATCACTAGTAGTCGCGAAGCACGTAAGCTAGTCGTTGTTCTCTACTTCGATATATCTAGGGCATTTGACATGGTATCTCACAGTATTCTCTTTGAGAAGCTGTACTCTTGTGGAATTCGCAACCCATTACTGAACTGGTTAAAATCATTTCTAAGCAACAGGGTACAAATAACCAAAGTTGGATCTGTATTGTCTCATCCTAGGCAGATCTCAAGTGGGGTCGTGCAAGGTAGTGTCCTAGGTCCACTTTTATTCACAGTCTACATTAACAGCATTTGCAAGTGCTTCACCTTAGGCAAACCATTCCTATATGCTGACGACCTCAAAGTCGTCTACTCCTGCTACACTCATGAATTAAGCGATATGGTTACTAAAATACATCTTGAACTAAGTAGCCTTGCAACGTGGTGTGCTGAATCCTGTCTAAATTTTAACATTGACAAATGCGGCTGGATTTGTATCGGCAACAGTAAGCTTGATCTAACTCTTGAAATAAATGGGCGAAAACTAGCTAAGCTCAACTCAGTCGTAGATCTCGGTATTAGATACTCTAGTAACCTAACGTTCGCTGAACAGACTGATTATGCCAGACGTAAAACGCGAAGGCTGATAGGATGCATAACACGCAATTTCTTTTGTTGTGAAACTAGGGTTTTATTATACAAAGTATGTGTCCGACCTATCTTAGAATACTGCCCGTTTATTCTTAGCGGACTCAGACAAAATGACAAGCTTAAATTAGAGGGAGTGCAACGGCAGTTTACCTCAAGAACTCTTGGTTTAGAAAGTGGTCTGGAATACCATGAGCGATGCGAAAGACTAAGATTAGAACCCCTCTGGAAAAGACGCCTTAAGCTAAACCTTATCTTTTACTACAAGCTAACTAATCTTCTCTTGCATTCCTCCGAGCCAATAACTAAACCTACCGCTGTCATCAGTTACAATCTTAGAAATCATCACAACCTAGCTGCTATGGAGCACTGTCAGACTTACGTGCGGTACAACTTCTTCTTAAATAAGTTTTCAGTCATTTGGAATAGACTACCAGCTAATGTGCGCGATGCAAACACACTTCCAGTGTTCATCTCCTCAGTCACCAGACTGCTCAAAGATGACAATGCACTTTTGCGCCTGACTCTTACACCTTCTTTTTCACCCTACATAGATATTTTAAGTTCTTTAAACGTGTAGTTACAACAAACTACAATTATAAATTTTAATATTATTGGAACTAGATGATAAACATTTCTACACAGGACAGTAATATTAGTTCACACATAATATAAAAGTTAGCATAACGGGACTAGTTAGTTAATGAACAAAAATAACCATAGTTACTAAACAGAATATATATGTATATATTTATTAATCACTCCTTAAGGACTCCCGTTGCTTTCTTTTGCGTTGCTGTTGTTTGTGTTCTTTTTTCTCTCACCATTTCAGCTTCCATTTGACTTTTTGAATGAGAATGAATAATGTGGATATTTGACCATTTACAATGACAAATGATCTGCAAACATTATTGGTCCCGTATCTTTCAGTTGCCTGGTTAATAACGAATTAACTTTCTCCACGACGCAACCTGGATTACATTTGTGGAATATACTCTTATACCAATGGAAAAGTATCTATTTGTAATACAACGTCACGATTGTAGCTTATAACATAACTGATCGTATCTGTAAAAATAGCTTCCTTATTACCCAATTTGGATATAAATCAAATCAAAAATGAGATTCGGATTTGTACACACCCAAGTTATATTGAGGAATTACTTCAAGCTTTATTTTTTCCCAAGTATTTTTAATCCATCCAAAACTTACTTGGGTTTTTTTGTTAATGCGAAGTTAATATTCCTATATTTCATGACGTGCTCCATTGAATGACTGGTTATCATATTGTTCCCACAGACCTAAGACAAAAACGCCAGCAACCATGTAACTTAACCATAAACCAAATTTATGAAATTTATATAATGCTTACCCATGCCTGTATATTTGGTGTGTCCTACACAAGTAGGAAAAAATGTGTATTTTATTAAAACATTATTATTAATTATGATTGCTAATCGTATATGTAATTTATCATATTGATGATGCCTGTAAACTGGCATCTCTCATGTACAAAATGAGAATATACTATTATTATTATTATTTTGAGGGCTAGTAGTTAATACTGTATTACCAGGCGGTAATGCAAATATAACCGAATGTGAGCCATTATCTAAAACAACTGTGTTTCTACGAACACGTTTTTTAGAGATTTGGACCATAATTTCAAGAATTATTTGACAATAAGCAGTAAATAAATTTCAGAGCAAACACGTGCAAAAATGTCACCAATTTCGAACGTACTGTTGTTAGATGGCATTGCTTACGAAAATACTGAGGTGATATGTTAACCGTTTAGCACGCATTTTGCGAGATTATACACCTGAGAGGACGACGACTTCGTGGATTTCCCACGTAAAACAGACGAATGTTTAGGTGACATACTTTTCGCCACACACGAGATCGATAAAGCTGTCACAAATCTTAAGCCTAGTAACACTAATGGTCCGGACGTTATATCTTCCATCCTGCTGAAAAACGGTGGTAATTACATGAATTTACTCCTACCCAAGTTATACTCAGTTTCTCTAACCGATGGGACATGCCCTACCTGCTGGAAGAAGTCTTATATTGTACCTATCCATAAATACGGGCCTATAGCTGATATCAACAACTACCGCCCCATCAACATCACGTCTGTAGTTTCACGTGTAATGGAAAAGATAGTTAAGACTCAAATCATTCAGTACTTGCTGTCAAATGACCTACTATCCCCATCCCAATACGGTTTTCTTAAGCAGGAGGTCTTGAATTACTTGCAACTTAGATTATTTTTACTACATTACACAATGCACTGATAATGGGCGTTCGGTAACAACATTGTTTCTCGACGTTAGCAAGGCCTTCGATAAAGTCCCACACATCAGACTCCTAACAAAACTCCAATCCTGCAGAATGACCGGAAAACTTCTCAAATGGATAAGTTCTTTTCTCACAGAAAGAGAGCACTTAGTCGAAATCAACCACCAACTGTCTTTATCCAAGGCGATAACTGGTGGTGTAATACAACATAACCTAAACAATCCAGGCGATTGGAGCGAAAAGTGGCAACTGACTTTCAACCCAGACAAGTGCGGTATATCCTACCTTGGACGCTGGAAACCGAGGAGGTGCCTATAATAATAATAATGCATATTCTCATATAAACATATAAATTTACATGAAAATGCATGCCATTTTTACAGGCACGATCAAGTATGATATAATATCAAATCGTAGATTGTCTACAGGTTAATAATGATTCAACAGTTAAATATTTGATATATATATAAATACACATTGTCTGAACCAGGCCGTAGGGTTATTGAATTGTACAATTGTCCTCCAGGTTGAGCGGGAAAATCGACTTCGTTTCGTTTTCATCCCGTGGTTGTCGGCATACGATAACCAACCAATATTGAGGTAAGTACAACGTTCACAAGGGATTGAAAGCTGTTTTAGAAAAGTAAAAGTGCTGAGGTGAATCAATAAAGTGTAATGAAATAGGTAAGTGCAAGTATCATTAATAAATGCATTAAAAAAAGAAAACTCCCTAGGCTGACAACGTTCATTTGCAATGTATAATGCAACACATATACCTCGTACTATCATGATGTCCAATTTTGGTTTTAATACATTTATCCTCAGTTGTGCCAGTTGTTTTTGTTTTATACCTTTTTGTGCATTTAATGTACAACCGTACCCTTCAGAGAGTAGGAATATAATAAGTCATAAAGAGCTGTAAAATGTTAGGTTTAATGGAATATAATGAGGATCAAGTAAAGACGTTATTGGAAAATGAATGAGATAAGACATTGTGAAGTGGTATTTAAAGATCAGACAATGGACAGCAAGTTAGTTTATAAGATGCCCCATAAAACTGTGCACATCCCACATGGTCGCATCTCAACAATAGGCTGGGCGAATGGTATATATTTAAAGGTAGAAGCATGATCTGTCAAGGCGTTCATTATTATCTTTTTCAAGATAGAGATCTAAGCCCTCATAAAAATCAGAAATATCTCGAGCCTTTAATTTGTGTATTGCTGTTCCTGCAGAATGGGGCGATTCACCTTAGTGACCCCCACCATATCTACTGATCAGTTAACACCACCCTCCCTCCTTTTTGATGTTAAGCTCTGAGACTATGATTTTTATGTCTACCGCAAATAAATTGCTTGGTACCAGACATGTTCGTACCTCATATTCCATCTCCCTAGCTTTCTTAATGAGTGCTTCCAATAGGTCTCCGCGTACATCTTTATGAACATTATATATGTATGCATGCGTCCTAATGAACAGATTACTTTACAAGAAGTTAGAACCTTAAAGAATAAAAAGAATAGGTTTTGTGAATAGTGAAGCAAGATTCAGCAGAACAATATAGTTAGGGATCAATATAGGTAGTATGAACTGAAGGTGAGGTCGGTTGGCAGGACTTAGTGTACTAAATTATCATGACAGTCTTATATATAGTCAACATTTGACATTGTACGGTAAGCTCCTCTCAAAACTGAACATAGTCACAGATCTCGGGATAACATACTCAGATTTATCCTTTTCCGATCATGCAAATAAGGTTGTATCTGACTGTAAACGACTTACTGGCTTTGTACTGCGTAACTTCTACACCCAAGAAGCAAGATTAGCTATATATAGGACATGTATCCGCCCCAAACTTGAATATCGTGCTCTCCTATTTAGTAACCTAAGGTCTGCAGACCGAAAAAAGGTAGAAAGCGTCCAGAGATTCCTCACGAATCGCTTAATAGGGTTTGACCGACAAGTGGAATATGTCGACCGGTGTATACGTCTGAAATTAGAACCTCCGTAGTTACAGAAAATGAAGTGCAACTTACTTTTACCCTTCAAAGTCATTGGGAAACTCTGTTTTAGTAATCCATCCATAATGTGGGAAAATATCAAACCATATCAGCTGCGAAACCACCACTACCTTATCAGTGACTACCCACAGAAAACCCATTAAGGCAATCTTTTTCACCATTATATATTGCACTCTTTGGAACCAACTACCATCCGAAATTAGATGTTGTGAAAACCCCGATGGGTTCCAATGGGGCCTAGAAAGACACATTAACATGTTCACCCCAGCTCGTCTAAAAGACCACAACTGTTGGTGGAACGGAAATTGAAAGCCAGTCCGGTCTCCAGTGTAGCCACATACGTATAACTCGAATCTACTACTTACGCAGCGAGCATTTAACTAATTTACTGATTTCTAGACGGTATTAGATGTTTGGAGGCAGTCGGCAGGAAGCCTTGGACCTAGGCTTCGTGCTAGTTGGCACTCATTTATATTTTCTATAATCTTCACTATGTTGTGTTGGTATAGGTAACTCTGGAAATAATTATATTAGCAACTACACCTTTTAATATTTTACATATGTATATACAGTTAATAATACACTTTACAATTTTGTGAGTAGCCCACCATATCGAACAAATGCAGCGCAACACTCAGTTGTTACGCGCATTTTCGACAAATTCAAACAATAATGGTGCCTAGGATAATATCATATAAATTGTTTTAACTTAGGCAAAGTGTGTTTACTACCATTATTCCATTATCCTCCCTTGCATGTATATATATATATATCTTGTGTCAGTGAAAAAATTTTAAACGTGATTACTCCATGTGTACATTACTACCATATTGATGATGCCTGTCAACTGTCATGTGCATTAAAAGACAGTATATTATTATAAGATTCATTTTATTGTTATATTAGGGAATTGACTTGAAGCTTTATTTATTTTCCCAGGTATCTGTAATCCATCCAACGAATACTTGGGTTTTTTTTAATGCGAAGTCAATACCGTAAGTTATGTTTTTTAAACAATATTTATGCATGCCCATACCACTGGTATATCCTACAAAGCTAGGAAAAATTATGTACTTTGTTATATTATCTTTGCTAACCAAGCTTACTAATCGAATGAGTAATTTATCGAGTTGATGATGCCTGTAAACTGGCGTCCCTCATGTACAAAAATGAGAATATATATTATTATTATTAAAATGCCATTTTTGTGTTGAAGCGACTACACTCAGTCAATAACTACCTTTTCTCATACACTTTTCTAAAACGTATAATTTTTATAATATTCCGCGGTATTTTTAACGTAAGTTGGTGACTTACTTTGCAATGTCTGATGCATACCCAGGAAAATCGGTCATAAAAATTTGGCATAACTAGCTCTGTTAACCAGCTGTTTCCTTCAGGATCATTCTACATAATTTTTTCACTAACTGTCCGCTACTCACTTTAATCTGCTGAATAGACTATAACCTAGTTGCTGCAATACTAGCTACTTCTACACTTTATACTTCTTAAATTAAAACGCAATTTCCTGATCATTTGTAAAAATACTTGTAAGCATGTACGTGTAAACGTGATACTGCTGAGAATGTCCCCAGGTATCGATGTATCTGTTGACCTAATGGAAACGCTTGTGTCAGCCACGTCTCGTAAACCGTTGATGCCAAGCTCTTGCTACGCTGGGCCTCACGCTGTCCCTCGAAGCTTCTCAGAAACGCTTAGTACGAACGGACGCAAAAACCAGAACACAGATTGACGACTCGAGAATTCTTTATTCTAACACCAACATATAGCCAAATTTACAACTAAGGTTTCTGACATAAGAATAAAACTTGTGCACTGTGGTAGAGTGTAATTCCATTATGGATAAATTTTGTTTTGATAAAGTCTCACAGTGTTATACAGTAATGTTTATTGATGACGTTTCGAGCACAATTTATTGCTTATAATCATATCAAGGTGATATGATTATGAGCAATAAATTGTGCTCGAAACGTCATCAATAAACATTACTGTATAACACTGTGAGACTTTATCAAAACAAAATTTATCAATAATGGAAGGTTTCTGACAGTTTGTACGTGCTTTCTGAACAGCGACCGATGAGACGATGACTGTCGTATTGATGCCTCCGCGAAAATTGGGGAAGTTGATTTTGAGCAAACAACCAAGAATTGATCGTTCAATCTTCAACTGCATTGACACTCCCGGCAAAAAAGGGATCCATCCTTTTTTGCCTTCACGACCAATACACGTTGACTTGGATGCCATTGCGAGAACCTGGGTCACACGGACAGAGCTGAAATGGAAAACAAACAGAAAAGCCAACACACCACAAGCATACTCACAGCACAATCTCACACATCGATGACGACCTGCGCCTTCCAGTTAAAGGCATCCTCTTGACACCTCCTCTTGCATCACAATCGCCACATGCTAGAATGACTCTTGCAGAATGCAACGTGACCATAGCACCACCTCATGATACTCCACGCACATCCTCTTATCTACTCACTACCAATTACCACTGCAATCGCTTGTCACTCATTCTGCCTCAGTTCTAGTAACGGTGATGTATGCGAGCCTCAGTCGTCCACACTCTTTCTCCCCGGCGTGTCGGACCGCAGCTAACAATTATCTCCGTGTGCATTTCATTCTCAGCAATAGCCTCCCCGGCGTATACGACCCATCTGCTGTCCTTAACATCAATCAATTCATTCATGGATGTAGAAGAGTGGACACAACTTCAGAAGTAATCACGACGAAAATTTTAACAAAATCATGCAATAAAAACAAGGTACGAAAATAACAAGTAAACACAATGAATCCAAAATACACCAATTGCTATGACACACCACATGTATATACAGATTGTACAAACAACCTCGCGTATCATGTCTTGGTGGAATTCCTTTGAAGAATTGGAGGACTTACACCAGTACGCCTGCAACCCTCCTCACGCTGACGATTGTAATTTGTGGAATGTCCGGACACAAACAAGATTAACCAACAATTACAATAATTGGAACTCACACAATTATTTAACACAAACATATGTACAATCAACACATCAAATGTTGTGGATTCTGACACGACAAACTACCCTTGAAGAACTGTAGGACTTACAGCAGTACGCCTACATTCCTTCTCAGGTTGATGATACAAGTGGAAGTCGTCCGGACACAAACAGAATTACCAACAGTTAGATAAAAGATGATATCAATTAAGTATATACAATATGAACATATGTACAAAATCACACACCAAGCACATTGGACTGCTCATTGATGCGCTACGCTTTGAAGAACTGTAGGACTTACACCAGTACGCCTACAACCCTTCTCAGGTTGACGCCCTAGGTTGGAAAATCGTTGTAGAGTTCATTTCCTGACCTTCTTCTATCATCTACATCCTCAATTCCGAACAGTAACACGCCCATGTCATTGTATCGTGGAATATAAATGACTAACAAATAACGATGTATCTGATCAACCAAGCGTAGAAACAGAGTAATTTACGCCAAAAATTATAGCATTCAAATAGTGACCTGGAACTTGAAAAACCTTTATTCATGCAAGTCAATTTAACATTTACCCTCTCGTACACACTTTGCTTATCCTCTCTAAACTGAGCAATATCTTTCGTCTTTTGAAATGCACCAATACTATCAAAGTCATTGCACAAGACTTGAGTTCATGGGTTTCTTTTCCGTCGTGGATGACAACACCAACGACGACTGAGTGATACAAGTTGATGAACTTAGCGTGGTCCAGCAGCTGTTGTTGTTCCGCTTTTGGAAAGTTGTCTGACTGCAAGATTATGTATTTCACTCCCAACAATGACATTGCAGATCAAATGAGATAAACATATCACTGATTTCAAAATAACACATCAATGGACTATAAATGAAGGATTCTGTACACAGCAAAGTATTGTACGAAAATTGACTTCAAGCTTCATTTTTTTCCCAGGCACTTATAACCCGTCCACCAAAGACCTGGTTTTTTTTGTTAATGCGAAGACACTACATCTGTAATTCCTGATGTGTTGCACTCAATGACAATCTAGCGGATTTTCCAACTATGCACAGAAATGATTGTACATAAGTGAGAAGAATGTTTTACACTATTGGGATTAACATTTATCAAGTGTATGTATAATCTCCAGAGTACATGTTAAACATTTTGCTATCGATTGTAAATTGTGACTGAATAATATGGTCCTATTTCTGTGACAATTTGATGACGCTGCCAATGGAGTTGAAGATTGAACGATCAATTCTTGGTTGTTTGCTCAAAATCAACTTCCCCAATTTTCGCGGAGGCATCAATACGACAGTCATCGTCTCATCGGTCGCTGTTCAGAAAGAAGAGTGAAACATCGTCAGAAGTAATACAGAGATTTATTATTGTAATATTTGTTTACAGACCTTAGTTCGCTTATTCCTTTTATATGTTGGTGTAACAATAAAGAAATATCAAGCGGCAGATCGGTGTTTTGGTGTTTTCGTCCGTTATAACTAAGCGTTTCTGAAAACTCAAAGGAACAGCGTGGGCCCGAGCGTAGCGAGAGCTGGGCATTAACGGTTTATGAGACGTGATTGACAGTTTCTGACGATAGAAACAGATCTGGCGGATTCAAACATTTGGTGAAAGTTTGGATAGTCGCCGTTCATTTTTCCTGGTGCCGGTCAAGTCCTCTTTGAACAAGCAATATCTGGAACGTTTTTGGAATTGGGTCAAGTTCAACAATGCCTGGGTCAAAGAAGGGACAGAGTGTCTTGGATGCAAATAGGAAAGTAAGTCATGGTAACTTGTCTGTTAATTGTAACGATGTGTCTGATGTTAAGCATGACATGGTTGATGTTACTGTTTCGCCGTTCAGGGATAATAGGAACATCAAACTCCCTAAATTTGAACCACGGTGTTTTGATGGAAACCCGGCCGATTATTTACAATTTGTAAAGGAGTTTGAGATCATGTTGAGTGGTTTTTTATTAAATGATGAATTGAAGTTAATGTATTTGATAAGATATTGCACTGGAGATGCTGCAAGAGCTATACAGTGCTGTAAGTTCATGCCGACTAATGAGGGATACGCTGAGGCTATGAGCATATTACGTCAAAGGTTTGGAAGACCTTCGATGATTGCAGGGAAATTATTCGAGGCTGTTAAGGGTAATGGTGGTCAATTAGAGGATGACTCTCAGGCACTCACTGAGTTTTTAGATAATTTGCTAATTTACAAGAATGGAATGATTTCGATGAATCGCATGAGTGACCTCAACTCGAGTTTTATACTAGAAGTAATAGCAAGACGCCTACCTACTCGACTGCAAAGGAAGTGGGTGAAGATGAGCTCCCGTATGGAGGATGAGGGTATCGAGTCAAAATTTGATGATATCCTGAAACTGGTAAATACTAGTGTCAATCAATCTACGAGCAAGTTCGCCAGTCTGTTAAATCTCACCCCTAGAATAGAGCAGTCTGAGGGTAAAATGCAATGATTGATGACGAACAGGCCTCAGAGAGGTGGATATCGAGAAGGCTCCATGATGTCTAGTAATGCATATAAACTTAGTGAGTGTAACAGGTTTCGTAGTACATCCTCAACAGATAAGTTACAAGATGCAAGAGAAATACGGTTGTGTTTTACACGTTTGAAAGAAGTGTATACAGAAGTGAACTGTGAGCCAGTAAGCAAGTTCAGTGATAAGCTAAATGAAAACTCCGGGCCTTACTCCGAATTGTGTGACGATAACGGTGCTGTGAAGAAGTCTGTAGTTGCAACTGGTAGGCCATTGTTGAATAGAGTGTCACAGAATAGAGTTACTGCTTCAGAGTGCAGTTCTGACTCCAAAAGTTTACAAGGTATAACTAGTCAGAGTGAAGATATACAACATTTAATGATTTGTGAGGAGGAACCAAAATTGTCTACTTCTGTTATTAAAGAGTTTGAAAATGATGAAGTTGACGGTAAATTGAATATTTGTGATAATGATCATGATAGTGCAGATTTGTCTTTGGTTGATCATGATGAAATGGAGGGAATGCCTACTATCGCTAAGTTAAATATAGGTTATCTACAACTTGAAGGTGAAGTATAAATAAATGCAGAAGCAGTTGCAGAAGGCATGCGTACTTGTGAGACCGTCAGTGTGATTGATCAGCATGTAGCCCATCTATCATCAGATGCTAGTGCTAAACCTGAGCTGATAGTAAAAGACAGCAGTGGTGGTGGTCTTGCAGGTAGGCAAACTTCTGAAAGCCGAGCAACAACAGCTTTTGATCCACCGCTAACTTCATCAACTGATATCAATCAGTCGTCATTGGTGCTGTCATCCACAATGAAAAAGACGCCCATCAACTCAAGTATCTTGTGCAATGACTATGCTAGTATCAGTTCGTTTGAAAGGACGGATATCAATGGTCAGTTTAGTGAGGGTAAGCCAAGTGTAAACGAGAGAGTAATTGTTAAATTGACTTGCACGAATAAAGGCATTTCTAGTTTCAAGCTACTAATTGAATGTTATTATCTTTGGTGTAAATTACTCTGTTTCTATACTTGGTTGATGAGATATGTCGTGTGTTTGTTGGTCATCTATATTCTACGATACAATGACATGAGCGTGTTGCCGTTCAGATTTGAGGATATAGCTCATAGAAGGAAGTTAGCAAATGAACTCTGCGACGATTTTCCAACCTAGGGGGTCAACCTGAGAAGGGTTGTAGGCGTACTGGTGTAAGTCCTACAGTTCTTCAAAGCGTAGCGCATCAATGAGCAGTCCAATGTGCTTGGTGTGTGATTTTGTACATATGTTCATATTGTATATACTTAATTGATATCATCTTTTATCTAACTGTTGGTAATTCTGTTTGTGTCCGGACGACTTCCACTTGTATCATCAACCTGAGAAGGAATGTAGGCGTACTGCTGTAAGTCCTACAGTTCTTCAAGGGTAGTTTGTCGTGTCAGAATCCACAACATTTGATGTGTTGATTGTACATATGTTTGTGTTAAATAATTGTGTGAGTTCCAATTATTGTAATTGTTGGTTAATCTTGTTTGTGTCCGGACATTCCACAAATTACAATCGTCAGCGTGAGGAGGGTTGCAGGCGTACTGGTGTAAGTCCTCCAATTCTTCAAAGGAATTCCACCAAGACATGATACGCGAGGTTGTTTGTACAATCTGTATATACATGTGGTGTGTCATAGCAATTGGTGTATTTTGGATTCATTGTGTTTACTTGTTATTTTCGTACCTTGTTTTTATTGCATGATTTTGTTAAAATTTTCGTCGTGATTACTTCTGAAGTTGTGTCCACTCTTCTACATCCATGAATGAATTGATTGATGTTAAGGACAGCAGATGGGTCGTATACGCCGGGGAGGCTATTGCTGAGAATGAAATGCACACGGAGATAATTGTTAGCTGCGGTCCGACACGCCGGGGAGAAAGAGTGTGGACGACTGAGGCTCGCATACATCACCGTTACTAGAACTGAGGCAGAATGAGTGACAAGCGATTGCAGTGGTGATTGGTAGTGAGTAGATAAGAGGATGTGCGTGGAGTATCATGAGGTGGTGCTATGGTCACGTTGCATTCTGCAAGAGTCATTCTAGCATGTGGCGATTGTGATGCAAGAGGAGGTGTCAAGAGGATGCCTTTAACTGGAAGGCGCAGGTCGTCATCGATGTGTGAGATTGTGCTGTGAGTATGCTTGTGGTGTGTTGGCTTTTCTGTTTGTTTTCCATTTCAGCTCTGTCCGTGTGACCCAGGTTCTCGCAATGGCATCCAAGTCAACGTGTAATGGTCGTGAAGGCAAAAAAGGATGGATCCCTTTTTTGCCGGGGAGTGTCAATGCAGTTGAAGATTGAACGATCAATTCTTGGTTGTTTGCTCAAAATCAACTTCCCCAATTTTCGCGGAGGCATCAATACGACAGTCATCGTCTCATCGGTCGCTGTTCAGAAAGAAGAGTGAAACATCGTCAGAAGTAATACAGAGATTTATTATTGTAATATTTGTTTACAGACCTTAGTTCGCTTATTCCTTTTATATGTTGGTGTAACAATAAAGAAATATCAAGCGGCAGATCGGTGTTTTGGTGTTTTCGTCCGTTATAACTAAGCGTTTCTGAAAACTCAAAGGAACAGCGTGGGCCCGAGCGTAGCGAGAGCTGTGCATTAACGGTTTATGAGACGTGATTGACAGATGCCTGTAAACTGGCGTCCCTCATTTACTGTATCATGAGAATAAATTTATTTATTTATTACCACAACTGCTGTCTTTTACCACTAGCTCCGGTTTAGCACTAGCATCTGATGATATGTGGGCTTCACGCTGATCAATTACACTGACGGTCTGACAAGTATCCATACCTTCTGCAACTGCATCTGCATTTAATTCTACTTTACATCCAAGTTGTACAGAACCCTTGTTCAACTCAGTAGTAGTAGGCACATCCCTCATCTCATCACGATCAACCAAAGACAAATGTGAGGTATCATGATCATTATCACGAATATTCACTTTACCGTCAATTTCATCATTTTCAAACTCCTGAACAACAACAGTAGACAATTTTGGTTCCTCCTCACAATTCCTTAAAGGTTTTATATCTTCACTCTGTCTAGTAATACTTTGTAAACTTGCGGAGTCAGAACTGTCCTCCAAGACTGTAACTCTCCTCTGTGACACTATTCAACAATGGCTTACCAGTTGCAACTACAGGCTTCTTGACCACACCGTTATCGTCACACAATTTGGAGTCAGACCTTGATTTCGCATTTAGCTTATCAATAAATTTGCTCAGATTCACGGTTCGTCTTTTCATGCACTTCTTGCAAACGTGTAAAACACAGCCGTGTCTGTCTCACAACTTGTTGCCTGTCTGTTAAGTATGTACCACGAAACCTGTTACACTTACTAAGTTTATATGGGCTACTAGACACCATATAGCTTTCTCGATATCCACTTTTCTGAGACTCTTTCGTCATAAATGATTGCGTTTCGCTCTCAGACTGCTCTATTCTAGAGGTGAGATGCAATATACTGGCAAACTTGGTCATCGATTGATTGACACTATCTTTTACAAGTTTCAGAATATCATATAAGATATGCATTCGCCCCAAACTTGAATACTGTGCCCACTTATACAGTAGCTTCAAGTCGGCAGACAGAAAAAAGGTTGAAAGTGTCCAAAGATTCCTTACAAAACGCATATTAGGCTATGGTCAGCAAATAGAATACCTTGACAGATGTATTCGACTGGACTTAGAGCCCTTATGGTTAAGGAGAGTGAAGTGCAATTTATTTCTCTTATTCAAAGTTATAAGAAAGCACTGTAACAGTAACTCGTCCATAACCTGGGCTAATCCTAAATCGTATGGACTACGCAACCACAACTACCTTCTCAAGGTTAACACCCATAAACTCAACACTAGAGCTAACTTCTTCACCATTAAATATTGCAAACTTTGGAACCAACTACCCTCTGAGATAAGATCCTGTGAAAGGCCTGACAGTTTCAAAAGGAGCCTAGAAAAACATATAAACATGTCCACCCTAGCCCGCCTCAAAGATCTCAACTGCTGGTAGGGTGGAGAGACAATGGCTTTTCAATATTTAACTACGGAAAGTACACTAGTCCCAATACCAATATAATAACACTTAGTAATTATGTAGGTTCAATACTTGAAATTCGATTGTCATTAAAATACTTAAAATGATTAAAATAGCTATGCGGCAAGTGTTCTCTTGCATTACCATGCTTGTTTCCCTTATAACACTCAGTTATTGAGCCTAATGTATTCTTTGATAATACGAATTATGACACTGACTATGCTCTTATTATACATAGATTGATTTACTTTACGATTACCTGTAGTACTAACTACCCTTCTGTAGTATTGTTAAACAAATGCTGAAATTTTGTTGGTTCTGTTAATATCTTTTTATAATATGTTTAGACACGTTACTTTGCAATGTCAGATGTCTACTATATACAAGACTGTCATGATAATTTAGTACACTAAGTCCTGCCAACCGACCTCACCTTCAGTTCATACTACCTATATTGATCCCTAACTATATTGTTCTGCTGAATCTTGCTTCACTATTCACAAAACCTATTCTTTTTATTCTTTAAGGTTCTAACTTCTTGTAAAGTAATCTGTTCATTAGGACGCATGCATACATATATAATGTTCATAAAGATGTACGCGGAGACCTATTGGAAGCACTCATTAAGAAAGCTAGGGAGATGGAATATGAGGTACGAACATGTCTGGTACCAAGCAATTTATTTGCAGTAGCCATAATAATCATAGTCTCAGAGCTTAACATCAAAAAAGGAGGGAGGGTGGCGTTAGCTGATCAGTAGATATGGTGGGGGTCACTAAGGTGAATCGCCCCATTCTGCAGGAACAGCAATACACAAATTAAAGGCTCGAGATATTTCTGATTTTTATGAGGGCTTAGATCTCTATCTTGAAAAAGATAATAATGAACGCCTTGACAGATCATGCTTCTACCTTTAAATATATACCATTCGCTCAGCCTATTGTTGAGATGCGACCATGTGGGATGTGCACAGTTTTATGGGGCATCTTATAAACTAACTTGCTGTCCATTGTCTGATCTTTAAATACCACTTCACAATGTCTTATCTCATTCATTTTCCAATAACGTCTTTACTTGATCCTCATTATATTCCATTAAACCTAACATTTTACAGCTCTTTATGACTTATTATATTCCTACTCTCTGAAGGGTACGGTTGTACATTAAATGCACAAAAAGGTATAAAACAAAAACAACTGGCACAACTGAGGATAAATGTATTAAAACCAAAATTGGACATCATGATAGTACGAGGTATATGTGTTGCATTATACATTGCAAATGAACGTTGTCAGCCTAGGGAGTTTTCTTTTTTTAATGCATTTATTAATGATACTTGCACTTACCTATTTCATTACAATTTAATGATTCACCTCAGCACTTTTACTTTTCTAAAACAGCTTTCAATCCCTTGTAAACGTTGTACTTACCTCAATATTGGTTGGTTATCGTATGCCGACAACCACGGGATGAAAACGAAACGAAGTCGATTTTCCCGCTCAACCTGGAGGACAACTGTACAATTCAATAACTATACAGCCTAGTTCAGACAATGTGTATTTATATATATATCAAATATTTAACTGTTGAAACATTATTAACTTGTAGACAATCTACGATTTGATATTATATCATACTTGATCGTGCCTGTAAAAATGGCATGCATTTTCATGTAAATTTATATGTTTATATGAGAATATACATTATTATTATTATCTAACTTAGGATCAATACCTTCATCCTCTATACGAGAGCTTACCTTCATCCATTTCCTTTGCAGTCGAGTAGGTAAGAGACTCGCTATTACCTCTAAGACTGAACTTGAGTTGAGGTCACTCATGCAATTCGTCGAAATCACTGCATTCTTGTAAGTCATCAGATTAACCAAAAACTCTGAGAGTGCCTTGGAGTCATCTCGTAACTGACTACCATTACATTTAACAGCCTCAAATAACTTCCTTACAATCACCGAAGGTCTTCCGAATCTTGACGTAGTATAGTCCTGGCCTCAGAGTATCCCTCAGTAGGGGGCATGAGCTTACAGCACTGTATAGCACTTGAAGCATCTCCAGTGCAATACCTCAACAAATACATCAATTTCAATCACCAGATATGGTAGTGGTCATAAATGCGAATCGCTCCGGCATATATGAAAGCAACATTCATTGTTCGAAGGTTCGAGAATTAAATCACAGGCGCGCGCTGTTTGAAAAGGGAGTGCTTTTTTCACGTATTTCACGATTTTGAAAAATCGCTGTTTTGTTGTGTTATTCCCTTTAAGAACATTTAAAAAAAACTTTAACTTGACTTTTGTCTGTTAAGTTTTGATTTTAACCACTTGTCAATCACGTCTCATAAACCGTTAATGCCCAGCTCTCGCTACGCTCGGGCCCACGCTGTTCCTTTGAGTTTTCAGAAACGCTTAGTTATAACGGACGAAAACACCAAAACACCGATCTGCCGCTTGATATTTCTTTATTGTTACACCAACATATAAAAGGAATAAGCGAACTAAGGTCTGTAAACAAATATTACAATAATAAATCTCTGTATTACTTCTGACGATGTTTCACTCTTCTTTCTGAACAGCGACCGATGAGACGATGACTGTCGTATTGATGCCTCCGCGAAAATTGGGGAAGTTGATTTTGAGCAAACAACCAAGAATTGATCGTTCAATCTTCAACTGCATTGACACTCCCCGGCAAAAAAGGGATCCATCCTTTTTTGCCTTCACGACCAATACACGTTGACTTGGATGCCATTGCGAGAACCTGGGTCACACGGACAGAGCTGAAATGGAAAACAAACAGAAAAGCCAACACACCACAAGCATACTCACAGCACAATCTCACACATCGATGACGACCTGCGCCTTCCAGTTAAAGGCATCCTCTTGACACCTCCTCTTGCATCACAATCGCCACATGCTGGAAAGACTCTTGCAGAATGCAAAGTGACCATGGCAGCACATCACGATACTCTAAGCTCATCCTCTTATCTACTCACTACCAATCACCACTGCAATCGCTTGTCACTCATTCTGCCTCAGTTCTAGTAACGGTGATGTATGCGAGCCTCAGCCGTTCACACTCTTTCTCCCCGGCGTGTCGGACCGCAGCTAACAATTATCTCCGTGTGCATTTCATTCTCAGCAATAGCCTCCCCGGCGTATACGACCCATCTGCTGTCCTTAACATCAATCAATTCATTCATGGATGTAGAAGAGTGGACACAACTTCAGAAGTAATCACGACGAAAATTTTAACAAAATCATGCAATAAAAACAAGGTACGAAAATAACAAGTAAACACAATGAATCCAAAATACACCAATTGCTATGACACACCACATGTATATACAGATTGTACAAACAACCTCGCGTATCATGTCTTGGTGGAATTCCTTTGAAGAATTGGAGGACTTACACCAGTACGCCTGCAACCCTCCTCACGCTGACGATTGTAATTTGTGGAATGTCCGGACACAAACAAGATTAACCAACAATTACAATAATTGGAACTCACACAATTATTTAACACAAACATATGTACAATCAACACATCAAATGTTGTGGATTCTGACACGACAAACTACCCTTGAAGAACTGTAGGACTTACAGCAGTACGCCTACATTCCTTCTCAGGTTGATGATACAAGTGGAAGTCGTCCGGACACAAACAGAATTACCAACAGTTAGATAAAAGATGATATCAATTAAGTATATACAATATGAACATATGTACAAAATCACACACCAAGCACATTGGACTGCTCATTGATGCGCTACGCTTTGAAGAACTGTAGGACTTACACCAGTACGCCTACAACCCTTCTCAGGTTGATCCCCTAGGTTGGAAAATCGTCGCAGAGTTCATTTGCTAACTTCCTTCTATGAGCTATATCCTCAAATCTGAACGGCAACACGCTCATGTCATTGTATCGTAGAATATAGATGACCAACAAACACACGACATATCTCATCAACCAAGTATAGAAACAGAGTAATTTACACCAAAGATAATAACATTCAATTAGTAGCTTGAAACTAGAAATGCCTTTATTCGTGCAAGTCAATTTAACAATTACTCTCTCGTTTACACTGGGCTTATCCTCACTAAACTGACCATTGATATCCGTCCTTTCAAACGAACTGATACTAGCATAGTCATTGCACAAGATACTTGAGTTGATGGGCGTCTTTTTCATTGTGGATGACAGCACCAATGACGACTGATTGATATCAGTTGATGAAGTTAGCGGTGGATCAAAAGCTGTTGTTGCTCGGCTTTCAGAAGTTTGCCTACCTGCAAGACCACCACCACTGCTGTCTTTTACTATCAGCTCAGGTTTAGCACTAGCATCTGATGATAGATGGGCTACATGCTGATCAATCACACTGACGGTCTCACAAGTACGCATGCCTTCTGCAACTGCTTCTGCATTTATTTATACTTCACCTTCAAGTTGTAGATAACCTATATTTAACTTAGCGATAGTAGGCATTCCCTCCATTTCATCATGATCAACCAAAGACAAATCTGCACTATCATGATCATTATCACAAATATTCAATTTACCGTCAACTTCATCATTTTCAAACTCTTTAATAACAGAAGTAGACAATTTTGGTTCCTCCTCACAAATCATTAAATGTTGTATATCTTCACTCTGACTAGTTATACCTTGTAAACTTTTGGAGTCAGAACTGCACTCTGAAGCAGTAACTCTATTCTGTGACACTCTATTCAACAATGGCTTACCAGTTGCAATTACAGACTTCTTCACAACACCGTTATCGTCACACAATTCGGAGTAAGGCCCGGAGTTTTCATTTAGCTTATCACTGAACTTGCTTACTGGCTCACAGTTCACTTCTGTATACACTTCTTTCAAACGTGTAAAACACAACCGTATTTCTCTTGCATCTTGTAACTTATATGTTGAGAATGTACTACGAAACCTGTTACACTCACTAGGTCCATATGCATTACTAGACATCATGGAGCCTTCTCGATATCCACCTCTCTGAGGCCCTTTCGTCATCAATGATTGCGTTTTTCCATCAGACTGCTCTATTCTAGGGGTGAGATTCAATATACTGGCAAACATGCTAATAGATAGACTGATGCTATCTTTTACTAGTTTCAGGATATCATCAAACTTTGGCTCGATACCCTCATCCTCCATACGGGAGCTCATCTTCACCCACTTCCTTTGCAGTCGAGTAGGTAGACGTCTTGCTATTACTTCTAGTATAAAACTCGAGTTGAGGTCACTCATGCGATTCATCGAAATCATTCCATTCTTGTAAATTAGCAAATTATCTAAAAACTCAGTGAGTGCCTGAGAGTCATCCTCTAATTGACCACCATTACCCTTAACAGCCTCGAATAATTTCCCTGCAATCATCGAAGGTCTTCCAAACCTTTGACGTAATATGCTCATAGCCTCAGCGTATCCCTCATTAGTGGGCATGAGCTTACAGCAGGGAGGGTGGCGTTAGCTGATCAGTAGATATGGTGGGGGTCACTAAGGTGAATCGCCCCATTCTGCAGGAACAGCAATACACAAATTAAAGGCTCGAGATATTTCTGATTTTTATGAGGGCTTAGATCTCTATCTTGAAAAAGATAATAATGAACGCCTTGACAGATCATGCTTCTACCTTTAAATATATACCATTCGCTCAGCCTATTGTTGAGATGCGACCACGTGGGATCTGCACAGATTTATGGGGCATCTTATGAATTAACTTGCTATCCATTGTCAGATCTTTAAATACCACTTCACAATATCTTGTCTCACTTATTTTCTAATAACGTCTTTACTTGATTCTCATTATATTCCATTAAACCTAACATTTTATAGCTCTTTATGAATTTGATTCGACTTATTCTATTCCTATTCTCTGGAGGGTACGGTTGTGCACCAAATAGAAAAAAAGACATGAAATAAAGACAACTGGCTTGAAAATAATTGTATTAAAGCCAAAAGTGAACGCATGATAGTATAAAATATATTGGTTTCATTATACATTGCAAATGAACGTTGTCGGCCTAAGGATTAATTACTTCCCCATTCTGTTTTCTATATAAATGTGTTTATTAATGATATATTTCACTCACTTAATCTATTACACTTTAATGTTACACCACAGCACTTTAATTTTTCTAAAACAGCTTCCAATTCCTTGTAAACGTTGTACTTACCTCAATATTGGTTGGTTATCGTATGCCTACAACCACGGGATGAAAACGAAACGAAGTCGATTTTCCCGCGAAACCTGGAGGACAATTGTACAATTCAATAACTATACAGCCTAGTTCAGACAATGTGTATTTATATATATATCAAATATTTGACTGTTGAAACATTATTAACTTGTAGACAATTTAAGATTTGACATTATATCATCCTTGATCGTGCCTGTAAAAATGGCATGCATTTTCATGTAAATTTATGTTTATATGAAAATAAATTATTATTATTATTATTATTGTATAGCTCTTGCAGCATCTCCAGTGCAATATCTTATCAAATACATTAACTTCAATTCATCATTTAATAAAAACCACTCAACATGATCTCAAACTCCTTTACAAATTGTAAATAATCGGCCGGGTTTCCATGAAAACACCGTGGTTCAAACTTAGGGAGTTTGATGTTCCTATTATCCCTGAACGGCGAAACAGTAACATCAACCATGTCATGCTTAACATCAGACACATCGTTACAATTACCAGACAAGTCACCATGACTTACTTTCCTGTTTGCATCCAAGACACTCTGTCCCTTCTTTGACCCAGGCATTGTTGAACTTGACCCAATTCCAAAAACGTTCCAGATATTGCTTGTTCAAAGAGGACTTGACCGGCACCAGGAAAAATGAACGGCGACTATCCAAACTTTCACCAAATGTTTGAATCCGCCAGATCTGTTTCTATCGTCAGAAACTGTCAATCACGTCTCATAAACCGTTAATGCCCAGCTCTCGCTACGCTCGGGCCCACGCTGTTCCTTTGAGTTTTCAGAAACGCTTAGTTATAACGGACGAAAACACCAAAACACCGATCTGCCGCTTGATATTTCTTTATTGTTACACCAACATATAAAAGGAATAAGCGAACTAAGGTCTGTAACCAAATATTACAATAATAAATCTCTGTATTACTTCTGACGATGTTTCACTCTTCTTTCTGAACAGCGACCGATGAGACGATGACTGTCGTATTGATGCCTCCGCGAAAATTGGGGAAGTTGATTTTGAGCAAACAACCAAGAATTAATCGTTCAATCTTCAACTACATTGACGCCACTTATATAGTCCATATTGGGTAAATTGTCTTGGCTGTTTCCAGTAGAAGTTCATTATGTCAAAAGTACCACATAAATGTAATAGGGCGGAGTGTTACTTTTTGGTAGATGATGGAATACAGTGTAATAACTGTGAAAAGTGTTATCATAAGATGTGTACTGGATTACGTCCAGCTGCATACAAACGTTGTACTGCTCCAACATCCCACTGGATGTGCAGAATGTGTTGCTCCCCAAAGATGACCTTAATAAGGGAGGCTCACGAACTGCTGTCTAAAGCCATGGAACTTCCTGATGATAGCGTGGCTAGTAAGAGTGACACGGACTGCCCGTCTGAAGATGAAGCAGTAAGTGCCATCATGAATGTTATCACACCGGCGGTTACTATCCCAGTTACCCCGGAAGTAAAACCTACTAGGCGTTCGAAGCGTCTTAGTAAGCGAAAAGGTAACAAAACGGAAGCTGTAAACAGCATCTCAGAACCAGAGAACACCGTAAGCGAAGTTCACCATGAAGGTGGCGCAGACACTGATCTTGATTGTACCATCAAAAACTGCAGCAGCCCTGAGAAGCAACTGCAGGCAGATGATAAATGGGTAACAAAAATAAGCAGTCGGAAGAAATATAGTAATATTGATGGTAGGCAAACGTCTGTCACCTGTAGCCAGGCTGCATCAATAGTGGTGAGAAAGGACGTAGCCACTGCTAAATACGACAAGCTCTCCTTAGACTCTAACATAATTGTTGGAAATTTGGAAGAGTCCAAAGAATCTGATCCCGTGAAAAGGCACGATCACGACCTTAAATTAGTGAGTAGTATTATAAGGAAGATGCTCCCAGCGAATTTCCCTGGAGTATCGATTAAAAAGCTGATTAGAATAGGCAAAAGAGATGATGAATGTTCTAGTCAGCGTAGGTTGCTTAAAGTAGTCTTAGGTTCTCCTGATGAACGGAATCATCTACTGGCTAATGTACACAACCTTGCCGGGTCAGGAATTTCAGCCAGACCTGATTTATCTCTTGAAGACAGACTTAAACGAAAAGAAGTTTTGTCCCAGCTAGAAACAAGACGTAAAAATGGTGAGACTAACCTTAAACTGGTGGGTTTTCAAATAGTCAGGTCTTGGAAACGTATGCTTCCAAGACCTGTGTGGATAAGCCAGACCGCATAGGAAGCCTGAAGGTAGTGTACACTAATATACGTAGTATCGGGAACAAATTTCACGAGCTAGGTGTATTAGTAGAAGACCTTAGCCCAGGTATTGTGGCCATTACTGAAACATGGCTGGTTTCGGGATTAGATGACACACCTGAGCTATGCGGATTTAGTTGCTTGCGCAGCGACAGAGTTAAGGGTCGTAGAGGTGGCGGGGTTGCTCTGTACATCAACAACTCCCTACATGTTCGTTCCGTGAAATCTGAAGCTCATGACAGTGGGACAGGTGAGGTAATTAGCTGTGAAGTAAGCTTTGCAACCGGCACTCTACTCATTGGAGTTCTGTATAGAAGTCCCTATTGTCAGTGTGATGACTTCATTTTAGATCACCTCAAACAATGGAGTAAACACAGTAGCTGTCTTATTCTAGGTGATTTTAATGCACCTCATATAGACTGGGTAGCTGTCACATCTCCAGGATCCGCTGATAAGTTTGACAGCCGGTTACTCTTGACAACCATGGAAAATGCCCTGACACAACATGTCTTAGGTAGTACAAGATTCGGTTCTACCCAAGGATCTTCCTTGCTGGACTTAGTGCTTACTCATGACAACGACGACGTGGATGGTCTAGTTATTCATCCACCTCTAGCAAACAGTGATCATGGGGTGTTAGATTTTAACTTAAGGGCTGGCAATTTAGTCAGTTTTCAACCCAAATCCCGGCCTAGTGTTTGGCATGCTGACATAGTGGCTATAAAGGAGCGTGCTTCAACTGCCGACTGGTCAGTCAACATTGTCTCATCCATTGAAGATGAATGGGATAGATTTAAGAATACACTTGAGAGGGTTACCACTGATCTCATCCCCTGGAGGGTTCCTAAAAGGCCAACAAATCGGCCACCATGGATAAATAGACAAGCTATAACACTCCTGAGACGGAGAAAAAGGTTCTGGAATCTCTTTGTTTCTACTGGGCTACAGCAGTTCCGGCTGAAATACTGTGAAACCAGAAACCAGTGTAAAACTTTGATCCACCAGTCAAGGATAGCTTACGAAACCCAGTTAGTTAAAAGTTCACCAGGCTGCCCAAAAAGACTCTTCTCATATATCAAGAGAAGAACACGTAAGAGTGATGCTATCCCACCTCTTATGCTTGAAGATGACCAGACAAACATGGCTGAGGATAACTTGACTAAGGCTGAGGCTTTGTCCAAGCACTTTAGTCAAGTATTCTCTGATAATATTGATACCAGCTTTGTAAATTTTCCAGAAGGTAACTTGAAAATGGCACCCTTATACATTGGAAAGGATACTGTCCTAAAGTGGCTTCTAAGGCTCAATCCTGGTAAGTCCAGTGGCCCTGATGAACTCCACCCACGTATATTAACAGCATTGGCTGAAAGCATAGCCGAGCCATTGTCGGTAATCTTCAATATGTCTCTGGACCAGTCTAAATGTCCAAGAGACTGGAAAGATGCCATCATTAGTCCGGTCTTCAAAACCGGATCTAGAAACTTAGTTCAGAACTATCGTCCTGTTAGTTTGACCAGTATTGTTGTTAAACTACTAGAAAGAATAATTCGTGATGCTATCATTCAGTTCATTGAAGGGAACAAACTTTTCGCTGTGGAACAGCACGGTTTTAGAGCAGGTCATTCTTGCTTGACCAACCTTCTTTTGGCCAGAGAAAGTTGGGCAAGCTCAGCTGATGCTAATATACCGGTGGATGCCATATTCATAGACCTTAGCAAGGCGTTTGACAGGGTTTCTCATTCAGGTCTTCTAGTAAAGTTAGGTAGTCTGGGAATCAATAAAGTGGTTACCGACTGGATTCAAGACTTTCTAAAGGACAGAAGACAAAGAGTACGAGTTAACGGGGTTTTATCAACATGGGAATCGGTTAAGAGTGGCGTTCCTCAGGGTACAATTCTAGGCCCACTTCTTTTCCTGATTTATGTTAATGAGATTCCATCGGTAGTTAAGTCATCCTGCTTACTGTTTGCTGATGACATCAAGATATGGAGGGCTTTGCACGATGACAGTGATCAACTTGCTTTGCAGGAAGATTTAAACTTGTTAAGTGATTGGTGTAAGCACTGGGCCTTGGAGATTAACTTAAGCAAGAGTGTAGTTATGCATGTATCCCATAGTCACGTGCACAATTACTCAATGAATGGCATTACTCTCCCAGTGGTCACTGAGTACAAGGACTTGGGAGTGGTTGTGCAGCATGACTTGAAAACAGCAACAAACTGTAGAACTGCAGCCACTAAGGGTTTTCGAATGTTATGGGCCATACGCAAGGCTTTTGCGAACTTTGACGCTGATATATTTCGTATATTATATCCGACTTATATCAGACCTCATTTGGAATATGGGATCCAGGCAGCGAGCCCGTGTTTCAAATACGAAATAGACTTATTAGAAAGGGTGCAAAGAGTAGGAACTAAGCTAATAAAGGGTTTCTCAACCCTGTCATATGAGGAGAGGTTAAGTCGACTGGGTTTATTTCCACTGTCATACAGACGACTTAGGGGTGACCTAATACTAGCATACCGTATCCTAAGAAATGATTTTGGAGCTAATTTATCTAAATTATTTCTTCCTTCTAGCACCAACCAATTGCGAGGACATCACCTCAAGGTTCAAAAACCACGGTCGAATCGTCTGCGTCTGGAAATCCGTTTTTCGCATCGAATTGTGAACCATTGGAACTCCCTACCGGAACACGTCGTATCAGCGCCATCCGTTGATTCATTCAAGGCGAGATTGGACCTCCTGTATGCAATAAATCGAAAGGATTAACACAGGCATATAGCCTACTATCCTAAATAAATTGTAAACTGTAAACTGTAAACATTAGTCTGAACTCCTAACAAAAAATAATAATAACAAATGTTGTACAGATCTAAATTATAAGTAGAAAAGTGCTTTTGCTCTTACCATCTACAAGCCTGTTCAGTTTCTTGTCAAGATGCTACTCCATGGGCCCTACAGAAATTCGTAAGAAATCCTACAGGTCAGCTGGTCCTACGAGTTCTAATCTTCCAGATGTCTGAATTCACTTTTCACTTAAATATTACTCACCTACCTCACAATAATATTTATATTTACGCACTATTATACTTTACTTTATGTTGACTACCTAGACCATTATTAAAGCTAAAACCTGCTCTTTGTTCATGTCTGTTGCTTGCCCGAAGTCTGGTTGCTTTGAGTGAAAACACAACAACACCAATTTTTGAACAGAGCTATATCTTCATCGAAAACATCATATTTTCCATGCTTAGACCAACATGGTTAGCATTAAACATTGTAAATTTATACTATCATTTCAAGTACTATATATATTCTTCTTCTTGTATTTATCTTGTAAATATACTTCCAATAACGTATTATCCATAATTGCATTTCATGCCATTTTGAAGCTGCGCAAAATTTTCTTCTCTCCCTGAAATAGCGTTCAATCACGTGGCGGCATAGCACTCACCCAGATAAACGCTGTTCACTGGTTGACCATAACTACCATCAGGAAACGGAGTGAAATTTAGGTTGTCGCTCAACTTTGATGACGACCTTAGTAAACGGTTTACAATTTAACATTTATAAGAAACTGTTCTGATTGCTTGTACAATAATTGAACAATTTGAACTTCTGAAAAAGTATTAATTTATGATATTTCAGGATCGTAATTTACAACATTACTGATCGTGTCTGTAAAAATGGCATGCATTTCTTGCAAACGTGCTCGTCTGCAGGAAATATGAATGGTTATTATTATGAAAGTCTACCTTACTAAAGTTGTTCAAAACAGTTTTCGAGCCAATCCGAATTGTTATCTCTGCAAAGCCTGTGTTCATTTCCAAAGGCTGCAGAAGGTCACCAAGGGTCAACATGACGGTTGCAGCCAGTCCTGGCCATGATTCGATACTTAAGAAGTGCTGCCTTAGCCTTCGCCATAAGAATAGTAAATGGAGCATTCGCAGGTTCCAGACAGCGTGGGGCCTTTAGGTGCCCCTCACGCTTAAGCAATTCGTCATTCCAAATCAAACCCATCTTGTGTTAGTTTTGTAATAGTTGGTTATCTGGTAAGACGATAGGTACTAAAAAGCCCCTAGGTCACAGGGTGAGCTGCTGCCGATAAAATGCCACACCTGTGTGTAAGGTCTGCCACATTTCTGGACTATACTGGCAAAACAGCCAGTTAATGTCCTAAAATAAGCCTAATATCGGCTCCATAAGACATTTCTCGAAGTCAACTTGTCTCACTGGGGGGAAAGTGCCTCTGGTGGTTTGTGATGTAGGAAGTGCGATGTTGTCAGCTTAAAGACCCTATTTGGCTGAACAGGTCCAGCCATCCAACCAAGGAAAGTACCTACTTTAGGCTTTTCACAGATATGGAGCAGTTTTCTATTCTGAAACTATTTTAGGTAGACTTTAGAACTATACGTGCCCTTTAGCTACTGAAGCTTTCAGTGGTTTTTTCCAAAGAATAATTAACACAAGAAGGAGATGACGTGACACTGATTGGTTTGACGATTAATTTATTCTCAGAAACCTCTACAGTTATGCCACCATCTCACCCTCAGAACAAACAAATCGCTCTTCCATCTTGTTTAGAAATCTCTACCGGTTAAAACACCCCTTTCAAGTCAGAGTCAAGCGCTGTAGCACCAGTTCGAAGTCTCAAAATATCTCCAACAAAACCAATGACAGTGTTTGGTACCCGTATAAGCTGCTCTTCTCAGTGATGTACTGTCGGAACCGCCTACAGTTAAACGCAACTCATGCAGAGATTTAATAACCACCATTCAAGTATAATTTCGAATGAGCTTGATGCAATGTTTTAATTTGTACGTATTCGGAATGGCTGAGACTGGATTCTGAGCTTTTCCTTTGTGCTGTCAGTATGCACATCCTTTGAGTTTGTAATACAGCCATATACGTTAGGTAACTTCCGATTGTGTTTCCCTGGATAATCTCCGAGTTTTAATTTACTCAAATATACCACTAACCAGTGCACATTTCTTCAATAACTGAGTCGAATTACATTAAGTTGTTTGTGCACGATCCCCAACTTACTAACCAGTCATCTCACATCGGTTTTAGTTTCAAAATGCCATTCATATTTCGGACAATCAATTTGGCGTCTTTATGTGTCTTCGGCTTAGGCAGAATAAATGCCACAGTAGTTTGGAGTATGTGATCTTGCGTTGGTATACATCGTGCTATCCGTGAACGTTAGCACCCTCAGTCTCCATATATTTCCATGTTAAACGTACCTTGAAGTGGTCATCAGTTAATTTGAGAAACTGAACAGCCGCCTCTGGCTGCCATAAATCTTCTCAGGGTCATATAATATTTCCTTGCCACCAAAGAGATTTTAATATGCAACCTTATGTACTGAATCGCTACATTGTTCTGACTTCAGTGTCATTAACTCAAATGCATTCTAATGGGAAATAGGTGTTATGCACTTCCTAACCGTTACTACAGAGATGGATGTGTCTCTGGAGCATCTGAAATTTCTACTAAACCATCTGAATCATTATCATCACATGACACTTTAATTTCCCCAATTGTTGTTGCACCTCTAACTGTTCCACAGAAAGACGTTGTCTGAAGGATGCTGGCAGCGCCGATATCCCGCAAACCTTAATAGACTTCTATGGTGTCCGCTGCACCTGAAGAAAGAGATTCCACTGCAGTTGCGAAGCAGAAGCAGTGAGATGCCACATTTTCAATTACTGCATTCAGACATCCTATCGTATCAAGTGAGGTCATCGGCATAATGCTCTGATAAACGTCGAACAGGAAAGTTCAAGCCATTGAGCACAGCAAAGTTAATTGAACTGTGAGGGCGGTAACATAAAATACAAATTTTGCGTTTCTGCGCAGGGCTTTAGCGAAAGAGGCTACACTAAACTTAACAGAGATGTCTGTGTCTCTAGAGATCTTGTAGGGGAATAATACTAGAGTTCGCTAATATTACAAATATGAGAATAATAATCCAAGTCAATGAAATGTTAAATAACAATATATTACCAAAAATGCAGTGACGAGTTATGTCAACCAAAAGGATTACTTGGATATAAAGTTTAAGTCCTCTGCTACAAATTATTTATACAATCCACGAGAACGTTAATTGTTCGGGTTGGGTCTGCTGCAGCTGCTGCGTTCTTGTTGTAGAATCGTCTTCGGTTGAGGGTAGTAGACTCCTACAATAAATCCGAAGTATACAACACGGTATGAGTTGAGCAAGTAAGCAGAAATAACCAGAGAGAAGGCGAAGTCCCCCACAGCAAAGTGTATTTTCAATTGTACACGGAAGTTGTATATATTTTTAACAAGAAGCGTCTTAAACAAAACTCATTTACAATATCTCTAATTTCTACAAATAACCAAAAAGTGTACAATCATATTGTTACGTACTCCACAGTCTTCCCACTCCTCTTCCTAGGTTCTGGAGATCTGAATTTCAATACCGTATTATAAACGGTTATTTATTGAGTGATATCCATTCCTCCACTAATTCTAGTCAAGATTAAGTTACCTAAACAAGAGGGTTTTGGTACAATTCCGAAATTTTGGGTGGCTCACCGCAAACGTTTCGGGGAAATTTAGTAGAAATAGTAGAAATTTGCCCCATTATTTCCTCAGAAATCCCCTGAACCCCAAAGCTGCCACCAAATTCTTTATTCCAGTTTTGGCTCCGTGGGATGTTCACTAAAAGAAAGTGATATTAGCCATACAGGAAATTTAGTCCGCAGGACGTCATTAAAAAAGTATTGTCATTTTCAGTATGTATTTAGACGACCATATGGCATGTGTTGAATTAAATATCACTAATTCTTAAATAATTCCAACATTCTATAGTGAGTAAATTCTGAATCTGTTCTGAAATGGATTCTTCAATGGCACAGACTAGAACTGAGTGCTGGTTTTCAGCATGACTGGCACTAATTCAGCACCCTGTTCATTTTCTAGATATTTTCAGGGGTAGATCAGAACCTGCTGCGTTGTTCCAGCCGTCACGGACTAGCCTTACTTCTGAACGAAAAGACTTCATTCTGCACACAGCTATCTTTTTAAGCACGACCAGCGTTATTTCAGTACATAGTAGGTAGATAAAAAGGCATTATCGAGGAATAGGTTAGAATAAGTTTAGAACTGTTGTAAGCTTGGGTGTATAACTCCAAAATTTCGAGTAAAGTAATGACATCTTATTTCCAGACTTCGTCATAATATACGACCTAGTCGTTCTAGGGAAAAACTGATCATGTTAGATTATCGTGGTGTTAGGAAGGATGTGTGCGACAGTGAATAACAGTCTTGAACGGTTCTTTCTCTCGTGCGTAGGTTACCATTGGTATCGTAGTTCGCCGCTGTTCTTCTGTGATACCATTTTGATTTTCCAAGCTTTCTCGTATCTAATCCCTGAGTTTTTAAACCACAGGTAGTCTCATACACGACAAATAATTTATTGAGCAGTCAAGTTCTGGGTACTTAACAAAGATTGGTCTGAATGTTGCTATCACCAAAGATAAGCTTCTAAATTCACGGTTGGGAGGTTTCTATGTTCTGGTAACCACTAGTCTTCCTTTACATGGTAATTAAGAATATCTATGCTATTGACGGATATAGCGACATCAATAAGAGTGGAAATTCACAGAAAAGAATTGAGCCAACCGACGTTTTGTTGAAGGTACGGTTGGTTTTCCATTTCCTTTTTTGTAGACCAAAGGTTGGCTCTTCCCGGAAACTTTTATTGGTAGCAAGAAGGACGCTTAGTTCGACATGTATTCCATTAGAGTTCTGACGACAGTATTAGGTAAGTAGTAGGCTGAATTGAGAACTCAAAACACAGTTTTATACAAAACTATTTGGTTGTATGTAGTTCATAGAAACCACTGTCTTTAAGCCAGTCGATAATGTTTTCTTCAGTAATATGAATACTCTTATTGGCAAATATGACACTAAATTTTCCTCTGGGAAACCATTTAATTGGGCTGTTTGAGTGACTTCAAGCTCGCTGCCGGTTGACTTCATCAAGAAATAACAATTGGGATTACTGTGTGGCCATCAGCTCTTATAGGTCTGAGCTTTGACCGAACCACTAGCTGACTCCTTAGCCTGGCATACCTGACCTGGTGGCTAGGCTGTTTTCAACACCACCTCCGACTAGTGAAGGGAGAATGTAACACTTACAGTTTCACAAAGGTGTATTTAATAGCCATGACATGAACAGATCATAGGGATACATAGTTACATCACAGCGCTATCGCTGACTTCTTGTCCTCTGGAAATCCAATTATCCACCCTATGTTTCACTTCGTACAGATGAACAAATTTATCGTTGAAAGTTTGATTGTTTTGACGTACTTTTTGATCCCCTACACTACTTCCTGGTTGTCGAAAGTTTGCATTAATGTTGTCATCTGGAATGACAGTAAGCAGTAACTAAAATATAGTATGGATTTAAGGAAGGTGTACAATAATCTCTACGGATAGTCTGTTAATTCTTAAAAGACGCAGATCATATATTCTACGATGGTTTTTACAAGATATTTTATACAAACACTTAGAATAACTATCAAACGTCAGCCTGGTTAAATAAGCGTCCCAACACTAAAATTTCGTTCAAATAATTGTCACAATGGCAAATTTGTTTTCATGAAACCAATATTAGCCCATTTCCTTACTGTTGGTTATGTCCATAATCTGCTCATTATTCAACCAATTTTTTCCATTTTTGTCCGACTGAGTATCCATTTCCATCTATTACCACGTTGGGCGTAAAAGTAACCTCATCTTGTCGAGTTGCAGAGAAGTAGAATGAACACCATCTAATACAGATCTCAATTTCAGAACTGTAAAGATTCTATCATTCAAATATGGGAATCTTTCAAGATGTATAGGTATCTCGTCTTGATTGTGTTTGTAAAACCTGAGCGAACTTCGTCAATGCTGTCAATTTATTTATTATAGTTGTAAAGTAAATGTGAGTGTTACTTTTAATTCGCATTCTGTCAGCAGGTGGTATTTAAAAAAAATAATAAACTGTATTTCTAGGGCTTTAACAAGAGCCATAGCGTGATATTCAATCCTTACGAAGTACAATTTCAGCCTATCTATCGTCAACAGCATATTTTTATGCGCCCATTGGCAGGTTCCATATGTGAACTATCTCAACGCGTGATGTATTTTAAGACTTCTATGGATGGTAGATGACTTTCAGAACTATATGACCAGTAAAAGTATGACACTTGCGTAGGTGCCTCTAATTTCTCGGTTTGTAAAATTCCTTACTAATCATTAACTAAGCAGCATCAGGTATAAATAAGAGTCTTGTGATGATCAAAATCCAAACATTTTGGCCTGATTGCTGTAAATGATCGAATGTTTTCCAGTCTATTTTATTCTACATCGTCTCCAACTCTTTGCTACTTGTTTGCTTCTAATTTTAGTAAGTGGTTCTTTATCACCACTCTTAAATGTTCATTTTGTTCATTTGACTAGGTTTATTTGTTAGCTTCACAACTGTCATTTGGATGTTTGATTATTTTGCTTGTCATCTGGTGATATTTTTCACCTTATCAAATTTCAAAGCCTTACTTCCATTATGTTGCTGATTATTACGTCACTTCTTTTTGTCTTTGAGATTTAATTCTTAGTCATTTTAATATTACACTTCACTGACGTCAGATGCCGGTTAAAACAATCACTTGAGTAGCATGCTGAAACTTAATAAAAAAAGGTGTTTGAACAAACAGCATCTGGAAAACTGCAAAAAAAAAATAAACGAATCACAATGAATTACGAAAAATGGAAAAAAGATTATAATAAAGGCACTTTTGTATTTCCCAATGAATGAAAAACAAAAAAAACAATGCTAATCCCCGATCGTATTTTAGCTCTACCAATTTTTCATTTTGGTGTACAATTGGTGGATGGTGGCTAGCAGTGGAATCCAGGATAATGCGCATTTCGTCCTATTTGGGACTCGCCAGCTGGATGTACCTGCATTTCTCAGTGAGTGATGATGTTCCCACCGAGGCTCGAACCCATTACCCATAGTTTCAAACGCCAAAGCGTTATCCACCAATTGTACACCAATTAAATACCCAGACATCGTTGAAGCGTCTGCACAAGAAGCCGACATGTCAACCTGAGACCGAGCACTTCGGTCCAATCAATCGACGGGAAAATCGAAAATTCAATTCAATAATTTTTCATTTTGTCTATTCAATTTGTAGTCCCTTCCTTATTACGTCAATTGTTACTATTACTACTCTCACTTTGAAATGTTCCCCGGTATTATTTCACTTGTTCCACTTTTCATTCTAAATCAATTCTTTTTTTGTACAACGTTAAATTCTATGCTATTAAATTTCACGCAATATAAAGTAACGTTTTTATTTTATTCGATTTGTCTACTAATCCTATAATTGCACATCCTTTTTCAAGTTCTATCCATCCTATGAATTATTCTATAGATGACATTAATTTGTTTTGCCACTTGACATTTAACTATGATTATAATCACAAACATTTTAGTTATAATTGCATTTCATATAATAATAATTATTATTTTATGCATTAACACCTAAGATTCAATTCCCTCAGCGGATATAACTTCTTTAAACCATTTATATATACGATTGTACAGCTTGACAATACGTTCGTTGTTGAAAAGAGTCTCTTCGCTGAATCACCACTTGTTTGGATTTTCTATATGTTGCAATGGGAATTTTCCATGAGTGAAAAACAATGAACGATATTATCTCATTTTGCTAACGTTTCACTATTTAATACTGCTAATGGCTTTATCAAAGTATTATTAAACTGGAATATACAAAATATCAACTTATATACAGTAAATTAACTAATCATCTTTCTTCAGCATGGGGTCAGTTTTGAGTTGTCAAGTTGGCCAATTGGTAAAGATAACAAAACCACTAGGTGTAGATTGTTGGATTTGATATGTGCGTAAAATTGTAAAGGCAGCGTGTGTCTGCATACTTCGGAAGCAGAATTAGACATCGGTGAACTACCATTTCTAGACTGCCTAGTTAAGAAGGGGGAAAATGGACATTTTAGTATACCTTTATGTGGGAAGAAAACGCAATCTAAGTAAATATTTAGACTTCGGATCATCATACCTCATTCGTGCATAGGTATTAACTGTTTCAAGTTTTCTGAGACGAGCACACTCTCTAATAGCGGATGATAAAACAAGAAGCAATATCAAACATTTCTGAGACTCTCAAGCAAAACAACCACCATAACATAACAATTCGCTTTATTCCAGAAACAGTACTTGTGGTACAGTGTGGAATTTTCAGCACATATCTACAATATTGCATCTAATTTCAGCTTACATTAAAAAGGAGTATTACAAAAAAAAATATGAAAAAATGACAAAAATAAACCAAAAAACGAAACACAGAAATAACAAAGAAAAACAAAAGAAAAGAAAAAAATGCAAATAAAAATACCAAGTAGAAAGGAAGATAAACACTAATAATGAAAAAAAATTTTTCAGTACTGGGTAATGGAAGCTATGATATGTGTATGCGTGGTGAACAGTAACAGCTATGATCGTAGAAGAAATTATGAGATGTTCTTAAGAATGTTTATAGCCAAGATGATCAGTTAATTTGATTGAACTACACTAAACAATCATAAAATAAACATTTCAGGTTGTTTTTTTTATTGTCAGCACTAATGCAGTGTTAGTCATGCTAGTGTTAGTAATGATGCATAATACAAAATTTTTTAAGATGGTGATAGTGGCGTTCACAAACAAGATTGTCAGTTAAATAGTGCCGAACAAAGAACAACCACAAAACTAATATTACATGATGGTTAATGACAGGACAATTTTTTAATAATCATAGTGATAATATAGTCGGACCCAGTAGATATACAAAAGAAGGAATAGAGTAAAGTACAAAAAAAGTAAGCCAACGATAATTAATTTTAAGCAGCTAAGTATGTTTAAGAAGGTTGTTCACTATAGAGTACAAATAAGAGAGTATAAGGGGGAAATAACAAGGGCCAAAATTATGTTATTAACAACAAAGCAAGTCATAGGTTTCACGCTTAACATTGTCTCTGTCACTTAGAACACGGGCCAAATATGGTATCGTTGAGTTCCTATACTTGGTTGTACGAGCATATATTATTTTGTACTGATTTCTGGTTCTACCTGATGAGATGCAAGGAGAGAGTTGGGAATAGAGGGGGTGTTGGGGGTCAGAGAGTATGGTTTTAGACCATTTCTCACATGTATTCAGATGCTTATCCACTAATGTTGTGACGAGCTGACTGAGTTTTACACCGCTAGTCCTACTAACTACCTTCAACATCCTTCTCAGGATGGTATAGTCCTTTTTCAGTAACCCAGGAAAGACTAACGGGGAACAGTAAAGTAGAATAGGTAGGATACGAGAGTTGACAAATTGTGAAAGCAGAGGTTGAGGGACTCCAGTTAGTCTGAGTTTCTTAATGTAGTAGGTTAGACGAAACACTTTCTTGGAAATCATTTGGATATGAGATGACCAGGTAAGGTCGGAAGATATAACTAATCCGAGGTATTTTGCATTAGACTTTGTTTCAATTATAGTCCCCTCAATTCTACAGACATCATGAGTGCTTACTAGTGTTTGTAGATCTCGTTTATGCCTAAAGGAGAAGTCGACAGTCTGGCATTTTGAGGGATTCAGCATGAGGCCATTTAGTTTTGACCACTGACTGATGTCCGACAGGAAGCTATTTAATTTGAAGCAGTCTGACTGAGACTTAACGGGAAGCGAAACAGTCAGGTCATCTGCATATTTGACGAAGTTGATTTCGTCTGAGAGAGGTAAGTCATGTAAGAAGAAGGAAAAGAGAAACGGCGAGAGAACAGCACCCTGAGGAACACCAGCTTCAGTAAGCAAAGGAGAGGAAGCTACACCATTATATACCGTGTACTGCATCCTATTGGAGAAGTAAGAGTGCAGCCAGTTGATAGCCCAGGACTCAGTTTGTGTAAGGCTAAGCTTGTTTAACAAAAGGCCTCTAGGTACAGAGTCAAAAGCAGATGTGTAATCAAGGAAAGTACAACGGACATACTTGGCCCCTTTGTCTAAGGAGGATACAATGTTGTGATGAAACACAGCAGCAGCATCCAAAGTACTTCTACCCTGTTTGTAAGCAAACTGCTTTGGATCGTTTGAGAAGCTTAGGGAGGGAATGAGTTTTTGTAACAGTAATTTCTCCATCAGTTTCAAAAAAGGAGAGGTAATGGCAATTGGTCTAAACTTAACACTATCTCCAGAACCAGACTTGGGTACAGGGATGATTTTAATATCTTTCCACAGAGAAGGTACATTATTATTAGAAAAAGAAGTATTGAAAATGCTTGTAAGTGGGTTACTTAAAATATCAGCACATTTCTTTAAAACAATGGCAGGTATACCATCAGGGCCTAGACTCTGGGAAGGTTTAAGAGATTTCAAACATTTAAGAACATCAGAAGTATTGAAACGATGAAAGTCACTGGTCGTGTTATTAGTTAAATTGAAGGCAGAAAGGACATTTGGAGGGCGGATGAAAGATCTATTGAGAGTATTTACATCAATAGAAGAGGCAAAATTATTATGCTTACCACAACCAGTAATTTCTCTAAAAAGCTTCCATATGTTTTCTGAGGTTTTACAAGATAGTATTGTTTGATTATAAATGTTGTTTAGTCTCTTGATTTCAGATTTAATTTGGGTGTTTATCTTCTTAAGACCAGATTTATTCTTTGTCTTGTACAGCTTCTCTTTTTCTCTACGAAGTTTTTTGAGATGAGGGGAAGAAAAACGATCCATTCTTTTGAAAATTATCTGTTTTGGACAGCATATATCAAGACAGAATTTAAGATAGTCAGTCAAATTGGAAATAGTATCATCCAGTTTGTGTTCGTTGAAAAGTTCCCAGTTAGTGTCATTTAGCATACATCTTAGTTTGAGCATATTTTCTTGTGAGTAACACCTTTGCTGTGTTTTCTTGGACAGATTTGAGAAGATATTAAAGTGAGATCTGCTGTATATCTTAGGTAATATCCGAATAATACAATGATCTGAGTTCATGATAGGAGCACGTCTGCGTACTTCATATATTTCCTCATCATTAATGAACACTAGGTCAAGAGTTTTATCAAGTCGAGTAGGGAATTTAACAATATTGGCATGACCTAATGATACGAGGAAAGAACAATCACAGCAGTTAAAATCTCCTGTGACAACTGATAAAGAGTTTTCAAGATGTGTAACGGCGAATTCAGTGAATTCATCAGCAAAATAATAATAATAATAACAGCTTATTCCAAACAGTAATCAGATAGATCCGAGGCAGAACAGCCAGGAGTAACATAAATGTTTGAGATGAAGACGTATTTAAACTTGGATAAGTGTTTTGGTCGGCACTTGACTGTTATACAATCAATAAAGTCATTAGAGTAAGTAAAACATACACTACTTGAAGGTGACCATTGAGAATGAATGAAAGTTGCAACACCTCCACCTCTTTTCTTTCTGGAGCATAGTCGATCTTGTCTAAACAATGTAAAACCATTTAGGGAAACCAGATTGTCATCATAGAGTTCATGGAGCCATGCTTCTTGTAATGCAACAATCGCCGTATTGTGATAAGTATCAGATGATAAGAGAGACTGGAGATGCATAATTTTGTTGGGAAGTGAACGGCAATTTGAAGTGACAATAACAGGAATAGTTGTACGATATAAAGGTATCTGTTTAAGTGCACGCTGCCATCCAGCGTGATGTGTTCTCTTAGATTTATTAGATGCATGAAAGTCATATGGTTTAAAACGTTTAATGAATGAATTACTGTATTTTATGCGATTCGCGATCATATTTTATTAAAATTAGGAATGAAAACATGACTTATTAGATGCAATTAGATGCAATATGTAGATGCTGGAAAAAGGTAGCCCAGATGTCAAACAGGCCGTCAAGACCAAAAGAACTTCATTAAAAAAATCAGTACTGACATTAAGTAGGGTCGAAAACGTATTCCGAAAGCACGGGCATCATCTGTTGTTATTCCATATAGAGCAGAGAAGTCAAACGATATCAAAAGAGTTTTCTTCAAAATATCAGACACACTAAAAAACAACCTTGTCCATACAAAAGACCAAAACCCTAAGGACTCTCTATCTAATTGTTTCTATAAAATAAAATGCTTGCACTGTGATGCGATATACATCGGACAAACATTTCGAGAAATCAAAATCAGAAGAAATGAACACCCTGGGACATCTATCTGTTCCACCACCGAGAAATCCAGTTGAACTAGAAAAACTTGAAAAATCATCAGCCATAGGTCTATATCTCGAAAAATACCCATTTATTCATAAGGCCTAACTCTAATATATATAACTTTACAAATAAAAATTCAAATATAAACCAATCATGGTGTTTTGTCTATAGGATAATACGATGGTGAATATAAATTGTGCAGTTAGTCATAATAGTGGTAATGATAATATTAATAATAGTAATAATATTAATAATAATAATAATAATAATAATGGTCTTATCAATAATGTTCATTCAAATGTTTTAAAACAGTTTTACCATCGACGCCAATCCTTATCCATCGTTAATGAATGCATAATGTTTGCTGATCGTGTTGTGGTTCCAGCTAATCTTCGTAACTATGTGCTTCGTCAGCTTCATACATCACATCCTGGTGTTGGGAGAATGAAGGCGATCGCTCGCAGTTATGTTTACTGGCCCAACATCGATGACCATATCGAAGACCTCGTTCGCAAATGTAATAAATGTGCTCAAGCATCAAAGTGCCCACGCAAGACAGAACTATGTTCCTGGCCACGACCGGATAAACCATGGTCCCGTGTTCATGTTGACTTCGCTGGACCGTTCAATAGTATGCATTTCTTAATATGTGTCGACGCGTTTTCCAAATGGCCAGAGATATTTCCTATGCATTTCACCACATCAATTGCAACAGTGTCCCACCTACGTCAACTATTCTGTCGTTTTGGTATGCCTGACGTTCTGGTGTCCGATAATGGATCGCAGTTCACTTCATCACTTCTCAGATTTCTGCAAACTGTTTGGCATCCAGCATATTCGTAGCCCCCGTATCATCCCCAATCGAATGGACAGGCTGAACGTTTCGTCGATACCTTTAAGCGTGCTTATGCAAAAGCGAAGGGGGAGGAAACAACAGAAGAAATTTTGGATAGATTCTCGCTGCATTATCGTACGACGCCAAATCCTTCAGCCCACAATCAGTTATCCCCAGCGGAAATTATGTTTGGCCGGAAGATCAGAACTGCCCTCGACTCAATTAAGCCTAGGCAAGTAAAGCAGGGCTGCAGAAATACAAAAATGGAAAACCAATTCAATCGCCATCACGGAGCTAAACGTCGAGTTTTCAAATTGTATCAGCAAGTTTATGTACGAGGTTTTCGCTATTCACCTCCGAGATGGATTCGAGGACAAATAGTGGGGCAGAAAGGAAGGGTTTTATACAAAGTGAATGTAGAAGGACAGTTATGTGTCAGACACACGAATCATATACGAGATGCGTCAGATAGACCCGACAATGGGAGACGAGACCTCACGCTAGAAGTATTAGTAGATACATTTAATCTTCCGCAGCCGGAAGCCCAGGACACAGATCACACTCTATCCAGTACCACGCGAAGGTCAACTCGACAAAGAAGAGCTCCGAAACCTTTTCAAATAGATCCAAAAAGCAAGTCCTACACTTTTTATGAGGAGAGGTGATAGGATCCCACGCACTTTGTTACTGATCAATTATTTCAACGGCTGTTAATCTCGCATAAATGGTATATCATCATTCCCACGCACTTTGCTATTGACTATTACGATCAATTATTTCAAATGCTGTTAGCTGTCTATATTGTTGCAAAAATGTATAAATACCATAACTTTCTTGTCGTAGTTGTTGTTGTACTACAATATACAGTTCACAGGCCAGCCTTTGTCTTTTGATATTTGCGTGCTTCACTGAATCGGAAGGTACCACAAGCAGATAGGCATATTAGTCAGGCGCAGACAGAACAAGGCGGCAACGTCCTCATTTAATTCCCTATCGTTATAACACTACCCAACTAGTGAAGTGAAGTCTGAATTTGTTTAGTTTGAATGGTTTGGCATTCTTAGATCAACTGTTCTCATTGCATCATGAGTGAAGTTGATTTCGAATAACTGAGACAATTATCCAAAGTTTAGATTCCATCATTTTAATAAATTGACTGACAGTATTGAAATAATGTGCAATCTATACAGTTGGAGAGCTGAAATTCCATCGAAACGTTTCCCTTGAAAAGTAAACTATTCAGGGCCCAATATGTGATCTGCTTGATACCGCCATAAATGGTAGTCAAGATGACAAACATGCACGAAACTATATGTGCTACCGACTGATTGTGTGGTGAGAGCAGGCTGCTAGCCGATTGGTTGACACTAATCTACGTTAATGTCTAGGTCACTAATATGGGCCGTGAGAAAATAGGAACAAGGCTGTTTCAACAACCAATCACAGCAAACTTAAATGTGGACAAATATGATTCGCAGATAGATGGCTCTACTTTCCGAGAAATATCGAAAACAACCAATCATAAGACTGTGTTTGTCTGCTTAACTTCCGAGAAACAACCAATCAGAAGACTGCCTTTTTCTGCTTGCATAAGCCTTATCAATGCACATAAAATATATATAGATACGTGTTGATTTTCGTAATAAAACGATCTGTTGCCTGGCCCTTGTCTTCTGTTGTTACAATTGAAATGAATAAATGATGTGAATTTGTTGCATTCTCAAAAGCTGTATAATCGCACTAATATACATTAATTTACATGGATACAATTATTGTTTATTTAATTCCACATAGTAACGAAGGCGATAATAATTTTCAAATTGATATGAAAGTTTGAAATTACTGAACACCTCGTCAATACCTGTCACAGCATCTCAACTGTCTCATCCAACATTCAGAGTCATTTACAAAGTAAACAAAAATCTATCAAAGACAGTATGTTTCCGACTTCTTTTTGCTGCAGAAGCTCTCGCCATATGCATCGAGAAGCCGGAGCTGTGTGTTCAAAAGAAAATAATCCAGCCTTTACGACTACCATGGACCTAGTTCAGTAGGTTCCCTTATCTTTCATTTTTTTGTTTTGCTCTCTCTGTGTGTATTTTTCTCTCTCTGTCTTCATTCAATTCATCCAATTTTTACAGTTATATAATCAGTTATTTTATGTTTGTTTCCATGCTCCTCCTGATCACACTTGTAATCCGTTTAGAATAACTATTTTACAATTATATTCTAATCCTGTGTAAATTTTTGTTTCTAAGCCTCCTGTAATTCATATCATGTTGAAAATAATTGTCACCTTTTATTCACCTTTAAAATTATTATTTCTCCAGTTATCAAATATTAATTTTGCATACTGTTGTAACTGTTTTCTAATCCTATGCAATCTTGTCTCTAAGCAGCCCCTTGTAATCTATATTCGTACCTTCAAACTTTAATATCAAGTTGATAATTATTATGTCCTTCGTTACTATGTGGAATTTAATAAATAAAAATTGCATCCATGTAAACTAATGTATATAAATGTCATTGTACAGCTTTTGAGAATGAAATCGTCGAAAAGATATTTTTGGTGAACTTCTTGTTCTTTTCCGATGGGTATTTTCCAAAATTTGTTAAATGGCGTATGCCGAACTGATATGTTGGGCCTAAAAAAAGCGAAACGCCTGTCTGACGTTTAGATAACGCTGATGATCTGGTAAGCATGCACTACTGGGTGATAAGAATGGTATGCGACTACAAATCTCAATGAATCAGTAGTAGACAGTCGTGGTATCAATATGTGTCAAAATGAGAATGGGGAAGACAAGTCACACCTTTATCACTCCAAAATCCGTTTGCATATCTGCTACACTCAGCGTAAAGAATGAAACATAGATTTCCAACACCAACGTTAAGTCATTTTTTCTATATGGGCCAGAAAATTAGCACAGGGATCACGAAGAGCATTTCAAACAGGTTAATGGAGACTTTCATTGACATCTGCCTTAGATGGCTCCATACTGAAGATCAGATGACCAGCTGGAAATAATTTGCAACAAGGAAGTCTGTCAATGATTGAAACAATTAAGAAGCTATTACACAAAAAGCATGCCGAAGGAAATGGCGGAGAATTGGACACACATTGGGGAGATCGTCCGTGGAATCGTGCGTTCGGTCATCTCTTAAATGGAATCCAAGTGGGAATTGATGAGTTGGGCGTGTTTCTTAAGGAGAAGTGTGTCAGATCGTGTTAGAAGAATATGAGATCCTATGAGCAATATTGTGACCATCTGAAGATGACTGTGGAGAAGTGCTTTTGAAGTTGCATATTCTTTTCAGAACCCAAGGAAATAATAATAATAACAGTATCCACATGGAGAGTCTGACAACATTTCGGTTGATTTATTTCCACACTAATGTCTTAGGGTTTACATTTGAATCTTTCTTTTGTCATGATATCAGTTTATGAAATTAGTAAGTTATGCCCGGTTTTATATGATAATACACGATGCAATTTTATTGTCTATTACCTAATGATAACATTTTATTATCAAAATGGGGAGAAATACCTTATTTGTAAACGGATAGGATGCCAGCGAGCTTTGATTAATGTTCTTTATCACTAGGACGTGACTCATATTCTAGGATAGAATCATTCAAGAACAAAGAAGTGTTTCTGGCCAAAATTGCAGAGCTTAATTTCATAATAATCCATTCTCTCTTGTCATTTTGTCTGTGAAATGAATTTCTTCTTATATATTCAAACTATATATGTAATCCACACCTAATTATATCAACAAAAGAAGTATCAGGTAGTAGGGAAGATTTGCAGCTCATTGGGATGATTTCGATTTGGTTGTTTTTTTGAGCTGGTTGATTTAACTGCAAAGCTTCCATTAACCTTCTAGACAACATTTTCACTGCTGGATTTAATATGTAGTAGACTTACTTGAATTTTCTATGTATCTCCTGGAAACCCTTGTCTCTGTCTGCCTCTCTCAATAATTTACATCTCTGTTGATCGATTTGATTGACTTAAAATTTGAGCTTTCTTTTCAATTTTGATCTATTTTCTATTAGTTAACAGATTTCATCTGTAGTAATGTGTTTGTTAATCTCTGATTCTTCCAAGTACTGGATGTAACGGAGTAATTATTTGGAAAATCTCTTCTGAACTATCTATTTGGATGTTTCGACAAACTTTATAATTATTATCCGTTCTTCTCCCAAACTATTTATCATTATTCTGACATTTGCATGTCAAACGTTGATTTGATCCCTATTATTTGTCTTTGTCCCTGTTGAGTCTCTAATTTGAATGCTTCTTGAGGTTGTGTGATTATAGTGATGATATGTTGTCTTACGGCGTGACTGTGTTTTAGTGAGTCAAGGTCATCGTGACCTTGAACTGTCTGTGGGAGGCGTTTGTGTGGGATTTTTGTAGGCAGCGTCTTTGATCCCACCATGCTGGGAATATTCTACGTAGCTCTAAGGTAATTCCTACAGTTGAAGTCTGTTTAACTAATTTTCTTCTGTAGTACTTGTTTTGTACATAGAAAATTAGCTGATATCATCGAGTGTCGTATCTATCCACATTTTCTTTGAAATACTTGTTGGTTGGTACTCTCCCAGAGTTCCTTGCAGCTAGTTGTCGCCAACTATCTGATCTTCACTCAGGAGTGAAGCTAGCTGGAAAAGCTTTTGATAACTTACGCTCCAAGTCTCCGAAACATACAGAAGAATTGATTGACTCGACACTGGCGAATCTTATTCTTTAAACTTAGTTCAGCGAGTTTCCAGATTGATTTCAGAATAATAGGGCTGTTTCTTGACATTCTGATCCTGCTCCTGACATTCTTGTCCGTGTGGTTGCTTGCAGTTGAAATAATTCTAAATAGATAAGTGAAGAAAGTAACTTCCTTCGAGACTTTCCCGTTGATAGCGATTAGTGCTTGTTGTTGTTCACCGGGTATCTCCACCATCTCCATATTCTATATCTCCACCTGAAGTGCTGTCCGCCTCATCTGCCAATATGCTGGATTTTGCCCATAGCCCTACAAGTTTGTCAAGCATTAAACTTAAATCATCTGCAAAGTCTAGATCTTCTAGATTTATTGACAGTATTAAACGCATTGCATTGATTTACTTTGATTTGGTATTGTTAGTGACTATTCAGAGTATTGAAGATGCAACCTGGAAAACTCCTAGGTTTGAAGATGACTGACGCAGACAGGTAAAAGCCTTCAAGAAGCCAGTTGACAAATGTTTCCATCTTCCAATAAGGTGACATATAAGTGTAAGTAATCTAAGAGAATAGGTGGGATGGAAGTGGGCTCTCCGAATGGATTAACGGTGATTCGATTCACTCACCCTGACGAAAGCCACGAGCACACTTCAAGCTATTCAATTAAATAGTCGTCCGAAGGGCTGTAAAACCTTCCAATATTGTCAGTTGATATAACATTTGCTGATTCAAGGTTAGATATGCACTGTAGAATATTGCTAAGGCATGTGCAAATCAGAATTTAGGTGTATAATTAGTCCTTAATAAATGGTCAGAGGAAATCAGCTGGAAGCCTTTCTTGACCTGGGTTTCGAGCATTTTGACATTTGTTTAGTGAAGCGTATCTGTCCTCTCTGAGAATGGAACACGAGTCACCCAGTACTGCAGTCACAGAATTTTCCGGCGAGTTATTCAGTTTCACAGTAGACCTTCTGTGTGACTGTTTTGGATTTTGGGGATGTTAGTTCCTTCAGGATTGCTGACCAGGGCTAATAAACTACGTTATGTTAGCAAAAGAGAAATGATGTGTCATAACTGGCAATGCAGCATACACGAATTGGTCAGTAGGTAGTGACAGAGCACAAGAGGGTTTGGCAGCACAATCATCTGGTGGTAAGCCGATGTACGAATATGAACAAAATACGTCTACCACATATGAAAATCACAATTTGCGCATGTTTTTGGTACTGTGCTAGTTTTGTCTTCTGTATTGCTCTTTATGTTTATTCTTGATGTATTTTCATGAAAATCGTTCATTTCTTCTCTTCGTCGTTAAATCCATCTCTCCGCTATTCGATATTTTTGCAGATGATACATACATATTTTTAAACCTGTCTATATACTACTCACAAATCCTGTCAGTAGCAAACTTCTTTTCAAAAGATATTTTGATACAATATCAAATTCTCGGCATATAGTACATTATTACATTTAATGTTCTCTCTGCTTTAAATAGCTAAGGGAACTATATAACAAAACATGATGTTTACAGAAACAATCGTAGGTCGGTCAGTACTTCAAGTCAGTAGAAATAAGGATAACAATATATCAGCTATGTGAAGATGCGAGTTGCTTTGAAGTCAGTGATTTCGCATGGGATATTTTTTCCTCCACATAAAATGGCGGTCAAATAAGGTGCCAAATGGTTTCTCATATTTTGGCTTGCATGTTATAAGTCCCTTGAAACTGCTTCTTGTTCTACCTTAGAAAGTGGAAAGGGAAAGTTGTAACTAAAGAGTTTTCTCTGAATCTAATCACATGACTTTTGAGAATATTTTGCATGACTTCAAATATTTGTCGGTGATAATATCAACGAATTGGTTAGATGGCATACCCCTCATCGTAGTGCGCAGCAGTTGACTCCGTCCTCCTTATTGGCTGTGACATAAGGCCACTGAAAGTTACGTTCGGCGAGTATTTGTCCTCATACCCGACCCGCTGCACCCTACTGGTCACGACTTCTCACTAGAACCTCAGGTAACTACCTACCTGAATAGGGCAAGTCGCTAGTGAACATCTCATTGTTATTCAAGTGTTGGTTTGTAGGGATTTGATTGATTGGGTACAGGATTTCATCATGAGCTGACATTAGTTAGAGAACCATTGGAATTAACCATTGGGATTATGTTAGATTATGATCAGATAATTTGAAGCCCTTTTTCTTCATTCGACTGTAACAAAATCTCAAGTGTCTAAGGGTTATAAAAATACTTATGTATATGATGATGATGATGATGTCAGCAGAAAAGAGAAACTGGTCTAGTACTTTTCAAACGATGAAAATTAATATTAATCGTTCTTCAGGAATAACTGCAATCATTAGTTAGAAGAAGAAAAAAATAGCAAACCACGTTTCACAGATCTTTCAAAATGGAAAAAAACAGAATCTAATTTTTAAATGCTCTTTTAATTACTGAAGAAATTTTCGTCTAGATTAGAAAGAGACTTAAGCGTGATACTTAAAAAAAGAAAAGAAAAATTAGACACTAGATTCCACTCAATAATTTTCACACTTATGTAACTAACACTCTTTACTAAAGAAAACCAATTAACTTTAGAATTCAGCATAGGCATATATATAGACAGAGTACAACAGAAGGAAAAAGCTGGTTGTTTACATGGTTTTATATCATGAAACGTTTGGGAATTTTAATTAAAATACTTATTACTCTATCGCTGTATACATCTGTCAATCGTCTCAATGGCTAGTTCATACAGTTTCTGTAAAAATCTCCAAGAAAAAAACGCGGTAGCTGTTCTTAACCATTTTACGATCATTTTAATTACTGAATCAAGTCATTAAAAACTCTGTGTGTGTGTGTGTGTGCGCGCACTGATAAAAAAAGTTCAGAACATATAAAATAGGTCGTTAATGAAGATTAACAATTTGAATAATTAAAATAGTATTCGATTTCTAGACGAAATGTACTTTTACAGGATTAATATAACTCATATATATTATAAAGAATCGAATTCCCATAGAATATGAAAAGGCAAAAAGACAGTTGGGAATTCTCTTTTCAGATAAAGGAATAAGAAGACGTAATTTGTCTGAATCGTGTTGTTTCCGCCAAGTTGATGGTGTTGCTATGGGCAGTCCGTTAGGGCCCCTTTTAGCAGATATTTATATGTCGTACATTGAGAATTTATCGGAAGATTTAATCGAAAATGTGCCACTTTATGGAAGGTATGTAGATGATATCGTAGTCATTAGTGATAAGCCTTGTTCTGCCACATCAATTTTACATCGAATGAATGAAGTTGAGAATAGCATATCACTTACATCTGTAGAAGAGGAGGATAATTGTTTATCTTTCCTAGACATATTGCTTAGTCGACGGCTTGATGGGTCAATAAAAAGATCTATTTATAGAAAACCTACCTGGACAGGACAGTATCTTAATTACCACAGTTTCTGCCCTATTCGGTACAAAAGAGGCTTAGTAAGGTGCCTCTTCAGTAGAATCCAACGAATAAGCACTGAAGACACGCTTGATGAAGAAGAAAGAATATTGACACAAACTCTGGTTGATAACAATTATCCAGACAAGTTCATCAGGAGATATAAAGTAGTAAGAACACCAAGACCCACTCTACAACTCGCCCCTAAGAAAGACGTGCACATAAAGCTACCCTATATGGGACATCAAAGCAGCTTGATAACTAGACAGAGGCTGAACCCTGCTGTTAAAAAGACTTTTAATGCAGCTAATATCATAATATTAGAGAATGTAAAGCCATTATATCTATCTAAGCCCTTCGAAAATGCGAAAAATAACGTCACATCGCACTGTATTTGCCAATTTGAATGTACGTGTGGACACACATACATAGGGAGGACTCATCAATCTCTGCAAGTAAGGGCTTCAGAGCATATTCCAAAATGGCTCCAGAAACAAATGGAATCATCAGAACCTATTAAAGGTGAGAACAGGAGACCTAGCTCTTCTATTGCGAAACATATTATACAGACAGGTCATAAAATTGATGTTAACAGATGTTTTAAACCTATCTATAAAACGTGTTTGGGGCGTATCCTAAAGTTGGTAGAAGCCCTAGCAATTAGAAAGTTCAAGCCACCTTTATGCGTCCAAAAACAATTTGTCATCACATTAAACCTTCCTTGGTAAATTTTGTTTAGATACCATAGCAGATGTACTATTACCTCTGCTATTTGGTTTAGTGGTCTTCATTTTTATTTTGACCTTGAGTATTTGAATAAAGCAAGAACAACAGTTCTTACAGAATCAAATGGCACCATCATTGTTTATTTCTTCGGTTTCTCATCAGCTGCTTACTGGCCAAAGTCATTATTAGGTATACCTACAGAAACAATTTTAACAATATTAGCGCAGAGTTCATTTTTAGACAAAAATCAATCAATATATACATACAATAATAGTATAAATAATAATGAACATTTTATTCCGAGCATGGAAACACACAATGGAAACTTTCGGTATTACGTACTCAGATGGAAAAGAGGGCATTTATATCCAGTTACCAGGTTGACAAAGAAAGACTGATAACTGTTTCTTTTTGAACGTATAAATCAGGTTTCAGGCGCTTGATGGAGATGGCTTGCTTCAGCAAACTTGAGGTGAATTGAACTCTTTTGCCTATGGATAATTATGAACGATCTTGTGACGTCCACCTCATTACCCGTGTCAAGGAGATGCCTGGCGATTCAAACTGTTTCTGTAGAAATATTTAATAATGACTTTGACATGTAAGTAGCTGATGAGAAGCTAACGAAATAAACAATGATGGTACCATTTTATTCTGCGAAAACCACTGTTATTCTTCTTTATTCAAATTCATTAAGGGGAATAAATGTATGAAATTCGTGTATTTATAGCAAATAGGTGAGAATGTTCCAGAAATATTTCCGGTCAAAGGTTAAATTAACAAGATTTCAAATAGGACTAATAATAATGATATAATAATAATAATAATAATTAGGGGTTGTCTAACCGAATTCAGCTCATGGTGAAATTCTGTAACCAATTTTATCCCTGCAAACTAATATTTGAATGACAAAGTAAACGAGAAGATCAGGTAAAACGTAGTAGGATAATAAATATTCAGAATGCATAGCATGAACTTGAACTTCTGAGCCTCTAGTATCTTAGCTATGCCTAGATGTCTTGATATGACTCCCTTTGAGAGGTTTGATCGGATTTTCAATATTAGGTAAGTTTGTTTTAAATAAATATCACACACTGATAGAGTATTAATAACTGGATTATGTCTCGAGTATAAATTATTGCTCATAATCATATCATTTTAGTCACATGGTTTAACAATTCGTCTTATATATATATATATATATCCTCTGTCTTTCCCACTTCCTCATGTTGTTTGTTGCCACCTTCCATATCTCCGAGATAGACGTTACCTAATATTTTGACTGGACACTAGTAACTAGTGTGATGTGTCTAGTCCTTTCTTCGCTGCAGACTAAATTCTGTCAGTTAGCATTGTAATGTGGCCACTATTCTAGGTAGCTCGCCATCACGGCGCACATTGATTTGATGATATTAGATGGTTGGAGCAATCGGCAGAAAGCCTTGGACCTAGGTTTCGTGCTAGCTGGCACCAACCATCTAATATCATCAAATCAATGTGGGCCGCGATGGTGAGCTACCTAGAATAGTGGCCACATTGCAAGCTTGACTGGTAGAATTCAGTCTGCACCAAAGAGAAGACTAGACAAATCACACTAGTTACTAGTGTCCGATCAAAATATCCACTACAGTTCTACAGAAGGTCGATCGCGAGTCCGAATAGCTCAGTAGTAACGTCTCTGACTGCAGCACTCACTGAGTGACACGGGTTCGAATCTCAGAAGCAGGGACATGAGTTCCTTCAAGGTTGCAGATACGCCTTGCTGATGAGTACCAACTAGCACGAAACCTAGTCTTCCTGTGGTCGATTGCCTCCAACCATCTAATAGACGTTACGTCATTCCAACTGCACATGTGCAACGCTGAATTGATAAACAAAGATTCACTGATCAACTTCTCTCTCCACCTAACTATAATACTTTTGAATACCTTCACCCTGTCCCACCCTATTGTGTTATTACACGCAAGTGAATGCGATGCGATGGCAAAGCTTTCTTCGAGGTTATTTAAATTAGTTGAGTCAATGATTCCAGGTCTAACTCAAGTAATGTGTCCCAATAATCTTACTAATCCCAATCTACTAGTTTGACTGACCTATGTAACTGACCTCAAGGTCATTACACGGTATATGCTAAATTTTATTATTTTACTTAGCTTGATCTATTGGATGCCTGAGCCGACAAAGTTTATCTCTGAGAGAGTTGGTTGGTTGGTTTAAATTCCACCCTAATTTCATACTCATTGAGAATCCCATGTAAGGCCTCTGGCGTTTCTTCTTTATACGGCAGTACTACAGTGGTTATGAATTCTATGTTGCTTTTGCCTTTAACATTACTAATCTTATTTTTTTCCTCTGGTTCTTTATACACTTCTGAATAAATTCACTAGAGACATTTCCTTTATTTGCAAAACAGAAAAGGTTCAGCGAAGAGACTCTTTTCGACGGCAAATTCATTCACATAGCTGTACAATCGCATTTATATATAATTATTTGTGTGTGTACATGGGTGTAACAACAGAAGACAAGGGCCAGGCAACAGATCGTTTTATTATGAAAATCAACACGTATTTATACATCTTTCAACTACATTATTATAGACAAGCGCAGTCATCTGATTGGTTGTTTAGGTAGACAAACGCAGGCTTCTGATTGGTTGTTTCGGGATTCCTTGACAAATAGAGTTCTCTCTGCGAATCATATTTTGCCACGTTAACTTTGCTGTGATTGGTTGTTGACTCAGGCTTGTTCATATTTTCTCACGGCCCATATTAGTGACCTAGACCTTAACGTAGATTAGTGCCAACCAATCGGCTAGCAGTCTGCTCTCACCACACTCGTCCCCCCGTCAAATACGTGCGACTGAAGTCGGCTTGATCTACTTGGTGCAGGCGTCATCGTTGGCTTGTCTCGCTGTATCCATTTCTGGAGCTCGCTGACGTTTACGCGCCTCTTATTGTTCGCCATTGCGACTGTGTCTGCGTAACTCCATCTCGAAGTGACCATATATGGTCCTTCCCACTTTGGAAACTGTTTGCCTGACCCTGTCGAACATTCGTCCATACTTCGGCTCACACTTTCATATGCTGCTTTCGCCCGACCTCCCAGCAGCGTCTCAAGTAGCAGCTCCATCGCTGACAGATCTTGAACGCCACTCAACTGCGCAGAAGCCTTGAAGTCCTGCCCGAAGATCCATATGTCTCCATCAAAAACTGCAGGGTATAGGCTTTTCATTTGTCGGTAGGCAGCGACACCAAATGTAACAACAGAAGACAAGGGCCAGGCAACAGATCGTTTTATTATGAAAATCAACACGTATTTATACATCTTTCAACTACATTATTATAGACAAGCGCAGTCATCTGATTGGTTGTTTAGGTAGACAAACGCAGGCTTCTGATTGGTTGTTTCGGGATTCCTTGACAAATAGAGTTCTCTCTGCGAATCATATTTTGCCACGTTAACTTTGCTGTGATTGGTTGTTGACTCAGGCTTGTTCATATTTTCTCACGGCCCATATTAGTGACCTAGACCTTAACGTAGATTAGTGCCAACCAATCGGCTAGCAGCCTGCTCTCACCACATGGGGTTTGTCTAGCTTAGATAATTGATCAGGTAATAAAAGAATGATCTAATATAGAAACAAGGTTAATTAGACAGCAACTAAATTAAGACTGAGGTAGTAAGTTAGATGACGTAATACAATTGACTAAAATTTTTCAGCTTAGGTCAGAGTAGCTACAGAGGTAATTACAAGTAGAGATTAGGTAGAAGTGGGGTAGAGAATAGTGCCATTTAAATTAGAACTGAAATTGAGCAAATAATTTGGATGACATAGCATAAATGACTAGACATTGAGCGTTGGTCAAATCAGTAACAGTGATGGTGAGGTGTAGAAATTAAATCGGGTGGGGGTAGAGAACAAGAAAGTTGAAAATGTAAAATATTACAATTGATAAGACAAAATAATACTAATGAAGAGACAGGAAAAAAGATTAGGCAGAATTTACTTGTCGGGTAATGAGATAGATTACGTCCATTGCAAGTGTAGTGATTGAACGAACTTCTTCTGTATGGAGAGTTCAGGACTTAGGAAGTGAATCGCCATTGCTTCTGTAGTTTGAAGAAGTTTGATTCGTACACCTTTAGGAATACTACTTCTTACTCTGTAGACGACTTTGAAGTTTGTTTGGGGTGCAACTTTGTGTCCGGATTCTATCAGATGTTCTAAGATGGAGCTGCGGGGGTATCGTTTTTCTCCTTTGTAAAACTATATTGGTAAGTGTTCGGTGATACGCTAGGAAGGCGAACGCTGGGTACGGTCGACATACCTGGCTCCACACGAACAGGTGAATTGATAAATACACATTGATGGCCAGCAGTGGTAGCTTATCCTTCACGTTCACATGAATCATAGGTTTTGGGGAGAAGGTTAGTCGTACCTCAGCTGCGAAAAAGGTCTTTTTAAGTGAGCGTGACAGTCAATTTTTTCCCTTTATTTGTGTTGGTGTCCTATAAATGCCAGTAGATAACCCACCATCTTGTTTTCCTTTTATTCTACAGTCTAGCATGACCAACTCACCCTATTCGTTTATGAGTGTGTTTTTATGTGTGTGAGAAACTGAAGGTTAGGGTTAGAATTTCAAACGGTGAATGTGTGTCATGCGCATATCGCAACCATGATCCTGCTTCTCAGTCATGGATATCTGTTATTTCGATCTATCTGACTAGCTGGCACTACTGGTTGATGTGAGTAGCAATCAAATACTCTTGACAATCAGTCTATCAGTATAAAGCTTCATAACTAATATGTCTCAAAAGAAATTCCACTTAAATAGACACTGAATATTGGCTGACTAGGCAAAGTTCAACAATAGCGTCCCAGTAGTGCGAACGCACGAGTGATCTTCAGCTGACCAGTCATAAAAATGAGGAATGTTTGCTCAATAAATGATGTATATTGACAAGAAAATGCTTGAAAACGCATTAAACAGGTTATTTTTTTTATTCCTTCACGTTCCCCAGTGGAACATAGGGCTTCAAGCTAGTGGCCCGAAGATTCTGTGGTAGTGTTTATTTTACGGGATGGGGTTGCTAGCCTCATGCCCAACCTTTTCTCTTTATCAGGATTATTTCTTGCTCAGCGAGGTAAAGGAGTGCGACGGCCGGGAATCGAACCCCGGGCCATGTGCATGATCGGCTAGCATCCTAACCGCTATGTCACCGACGCACTGTCTTTCTTTGACATGGCTTAAAAATCCATCATAGTTTTAACGAGGAGTATCAGTTGCTAAGTTAGACTAGTTTCTGTACATTTATTCATCGAGATGACTACAGATAAACGATTTTTGTGAGTCGTTTATCTCTCTCATCCTGCTTGCACTCTTCCAAAAAAAGCCCTCGGTTGAACTATTATGGTTTTCAGCAAGAGGATAGACGACTACTTATCAGGAAAACGTGGATAATAAAAAAATAAAAATAAATGACATCAACTATAAATCTATCCCTAATCGTAACCATAAGCTTAATCCTGACCCTAACACTAAACCTGACCTTAATCCCAAACCTAATCATAACCCTTATTCAGACCATAATTCTAACCCTAATGCTAATTATAACCCTGATCCTAACCCTAACCCCAATACTTACCTTAACCCTAATCCTTACCCTAACGAGCTATTAAAAAACTGTCCAAATAGTACTTAAAAACGTGATCTGGGTGAAATTTGCTCCTAAGTTGGTGAATAGCGTTGATATTTCAGCTATGATAATGACAGATGCCGTCAGCCACCTACTGGCATGCATTCAAGGTCATTGAAGCGTTCACACTCCTGGGATGCTATTGTTGAATTTCTCCGTTGGCTATTATTCCTTACGTGGAAATAGGGCTTCAGTAGCACACTGACATCTCAGTCGGTTCTCTACAGTCACTTTCAACTGGCTTCATGACTATCTACAAGCTATATTTTCTTTATTAAGTGATATGTGTTTCCATATCAACATTGGATGCTCAATTCTTCGTCTCCAGTTCGGGTTTTATTCGACGGCCTAAGTATTAGGTAGCCTGTTTGTTTATTTTCGTTTAGCTGTATATTCAACAACAGGACGATTCATTCTGCTTGGCAGTTTTCAACTAAATGTACTGAAGCTGTAATTAACATTGATAAATCCAATAAGACTTGAAAACATTAGTCGCTTTTTTGAGATGACAAAGATTTATCCAGTAGACTGCTGAAATACACAAAATACTTTTATACAAGAATTTGTTACTATTTATGAGTATGTGTGGCTTTTTCTGGTTTATTATAGTGAACCAGAGTAAATAATTCCTGTTTTCAAATGAGTTCACTATAACTGGATAGACAGTTACTCTTACGGTTTATCAGTGATTAATAAAATAGACTTTTAGGTTTGTAAACATCAAATCTTTAATTTTTTTCAGTTGTGTATTTATAGTTCATTGACTTGGGGATATACTGATGGACTAGTGAGTTGTGAATCAGGAATACTGTCAAATTACTTCCACTATGTCAAACCAGTAGTAGCCTAGTAGGTTAGAGCATTGTGCTAATAATGCTAATGTCGAGGGTTCGTTCCTAGCCATAGCCAGCGAGTTTGGGAGATACTAGGGTCTGTCACATGTTGTGATAGTGTTTTCATGATATTTTATTAATAAATCTGACAAGAGCAGTAGGACAGTGCGCGACTTAATGGTTGTTTGCAAGGTTTGGAGGAGAGTGTATGCTTTGTGCATATGCCTTGTCCTGATAATGTTTGCCACCTTTTACACTGTCTAAGTGATCTGGTTCGGCTTTTCATTCACTGGCTTGCTGCCCCACATGTAATTGGCTTCGTGCTGCACCAAACGCAGGCTGATCTGGTAGACTTACTGCCGGTTTTCAGCGTGTTTTGGTGCGTCAGTAGTCCTCCATCAGTAGAATGCTCACTAATCACGCTGAATGTGGTCCAGGGTTCGATCCCCAGCCAACCCACTCCTAAACCTTGCTAAGCCGATGGTAAGGCTGGTGAAGACTGAAGGTTGGGCGTGAGGCTGACTACCCCACTCCGTAAAAATAGAAAAACACCACCACCAAAGCGGTATTTCAAAGCCCTATGATCAACTAGGAATGTAAAGAAATAAAATATAAATAATATTATCACAAGACCGCTTACTTTCTATGTGAAAAATGTGATCTGTGTAGATTAATCACCTTATTTAAATTAGCGGCTGAAATTACCTGCTGATAAAACCACATCCGCATTTATGGCTTGTTTAGATCTTTAAGATAAGATAAGATAATAGCTTTATTCCAAAACAGTACTTGTGATAGAGAATGGAATTCTTAGCATTTTACTACAATATTGCATCCAGTTAGTACATTAACAATAAATAAAGTTCTACATAGATTAAGGTTATCTAAGTTAGTTTTGACAACAACATATTAGCATGTCGGGAACATTAGAGGATGAGGAAAGGAACCACACAAATGTGCCTAACCTCTAACAGCCAGATTTCCTCCAAGAATACCGCAAACTAAGCATATCAAATAAAGTACTTCAGCATTTATAGCTATTGCCAGAATGGATAAAACTTAGATAGAACTGCCAGAAAATTTAATACTATCCTTGCAATCACTTACTACCTACCACCTTGAAATCCGATATATGTCTTCCCTTTAAAACTAAATTTTCTTTGAGTTTTACCTTCACTAATCTTTATCTTATGCACCTTATACATATTAGCAGATCGAATCATGTGAAAGGCATTTCTCAGAGCTAAATAGAATATTTCTTAAAAACTTACACATTATGATCTTTCACGTGATTGTGCAATATTGTTTGGTTTTTATCTAGTATCCGTGTGAATGGTATGTTGAAAGAAAACTACAAGTGTGAATTTTTCTTATAAAATGTACTAAAACAACTATGCAGTTGATCGTCTTTATTCCGCGGAGGTTGAAATCGCTCTCAAGACCCTTTAGAAGAGTTAGTTTTTAGAGATTTGATTTATTTAAACTCTGATCACTAGATGATGTCAGTTACAGAGCCATTAAAAAGCAAGGAGTACTGATGACGACTTTTCACTAGAAATCCAGATAAATTTCCAGTGGATGCGTACTGCTGAGGCGTCCCAAATTGTAACTAAACAGATGTCCAGTACTCCCTGCTTGGTTTTCCAACGTTTCTCCAACTGATGCCAGCTCTTGATCAGACTTGAAAGAAATCAAAACCCTACAAACTAACTCTTAAAAATTAATCTGATGATCGTTAGTAACTGGTTACAGTATGAAGTTGACTGGAGTTCTAGTGAGAAGTCTTGAGCACGGTGGTGTTCATCCTGATCAGGCGTGCGGATAAATACGTACTTCTGACATTGGCTGGATGTCATACTGAAATCGAGAATTAGTGGAATTTGGAATTCACTAAACACTAGGTGGAGTGCCAGTGGCTGAATGGTCTATGAGCTAGGCTTGTGACCAAAAGGCCTTGGATTCGAGCGCCGATTCGGTGCGTGCAGCTGCAGAGTAGACATCAAAATAGGACGAGACAACTTTCCGGTACTCTTTGGTCTTCCAGTGGTTCTCTAACTAATGTCAACTAGGGATATAACTCAAGATAATTTAGGTCATAGAGAATTTATGAAATTTACATTATAAGTATGAAGTGAAATCAAAAGAAACCTTTAATTTTCAACCATTTTTTATTGTCATAAAATTCGGCAAATAGCTTTTAAAAAAAAATTTATTTAATCCATAAGGTTTAGTTCTTGTCAATTACTAGTTTCTCAGTGCAGTATTTTGCAGACTTTGATACATTTTTTCTGGTTTTTAATCTCTCAGTCATTCAACAAGTTTATCTCTTTCTATGGCTGCATAAAAAAACACTACGATAACTTATTTGTAAGCCATTATTCTGGACGTTTTTTTTTATACCAAATTTATGATAATGACGGCTCAGAATATTTGAAATGACAGGATTCTTAGCAAGAGATCTTATTTCTTGGTTTTTTGAACCAGCTTAACTGTCTAAAATGTCATGCGCATATATCTGATAAGATTCAAATATCCAAGATATTTATGGAAAAATAAGTTCAGTGATGGGTTAATCCTTTCAGAGACATCATTCTGAAGGTATACACACTCCCATATGTACGTTTCCAAACTCCTATTCACTTTCTCTATGAGCCCACTGATTGTTATGAACATTAAAAATGTGATACTAATGGTGGCTTCATCACAGTGTATCCACTAGTTCACCTGCTTATGTGTAGTTAGGTGTGTCGGCCATCCCAACGTATCATAGAAATCTTGCCCTCATGGTTTTATAAAGGAAGAAAAAAGACCATCCTCCAGCCTCTGTATTCTAGAACTTTTGATCGACTGCGGACACCAAGTGAACCCTTAAACCAAATTCAAAGGTTTGAAAGGCTGACAAATTTCCAATGTATGTTTCATGTAACTTGGGTGTCTAGCAGTTACATTTGAGAAAAGTTTGCTGCTTTTCATAGGCAGACTTCTAAGGATATGCTCGGAGAATCCAGTAGATACTCTCCTCTCAGTCGTTAATATGTACTTGCAACCACAAGTACAGATGAATTAGTGAATGTGTATACTTTCTATCTATAACTCTATGTCGTCATAAGAAAAGTATGTCCAAAAAGTGTTTAGTAAATTATACTTCTAATGTATTTAGGATGTAGTCAGCCGGGAAGAATCCGTTAAGTAAAATCAGCTCGTCTTATCAAGCAAATATTTTGATTTTTAATATTGGTTTTTAGAGATTTGATTGATTGGTTACAGCATTACATTATGAGCTGACATCGGTTAGAGAACCATAGGAAAATCTTCAGGAAGTACTGGAAAACTGTTTCGTCAGCCTGGTTTGCGACTCTTCTGTAGCACACAACGACCGTCAAGGTCTGGACCAAGGACCTTCTAGTGACAAGGCGAGCTAGCTTGTAGACATCAATCGATCCAATGGCCAGTCCATGAATTCTAACTTCAGCCACCTCATTATATGGAGCAATGTCTTCTTCCATGTGTTGCTACCTTCAACCTGTTGTATCCTACTGATCTTAGCCTCCCACTATAACCCAGATAACTACCTACGTGAATAGGGGCAGTCAGTGGTGAGTATCACATCGATGCCAGCTAGTTATGAAATCCTGTAACCAAATATTTCGGTTCACTCTTTGATCAAACTAATATTTTAGTTTATTATCACATTATATGTCAAATTCACTCTCCCATAATCTTATATTTCTACTGCTTTCGAAACTGATCCTAACTCTCCTTCAATGTTAGTTGATTTCTACTCAGTAGTGTCAACCAAATTACGTCATGCAGTTTACTTATGTAAATTTATTTTAGCTTCTACCCCATTAAGGTTCCTGTACTACATAATTATTATGTGAAACTTTCAGTTGTAATGACATATATATGGGAATATTCCTTTTGTTGCTAAGTCAGTTTGTGTTGAGAGCTGGCTGTTAGTCAAAACTGGTGGACAGTAATTCACGTCAATTTTTATGTCCCCAATATTTGTCGTGACAAAAATGAGAAGAAAGGCTTTGCTTAGGCGGATACAGTTAACATATAGATGATCTGACATTCAAGAAACAGTCACATAGAGATGTAAGGTCAACTTTCTGTGAGAAACAACAAATCAGAAGACTGTGTTTTTCTGCTAACAATCATCTATAATTTTTTTCTTTCCTTCACGTTCCCCAGTGGAACACAGGGCTTCAAGCTAGAGGCTTGAAGTTTCTGTAGCAGTGTGTATTTTACAGGATGGGGTTGCTAGCCTCATGCCCAACCTTTCCTCTTTACCAGGATTATTTCTGGCTTAGCGAGGTAAAGGAGTGCGACGGCCGGAGATCGAACCCCGGACCATGTGCATGGTCGGCGAGCGTCCTAACCGCTATGCCACCGACGCTATAATCTATAATAATTTACATGAAAATCTATAAATATGTGTTGATTTCGTGAATAGACGATCTGTTGCGTGGCCCTTGTCTTCTGTTGTTACAAGCCGACTACATATATATATATATATATATATATATTTATAAGAGGGCTGGCCGTCCATTATCACCGACGATACTCTTGATTGTGGTGGATTGGATTATACGTCAGACTGCGCACAGGGAATGAGAAGACAGGAATACGCAGGATTACTGATAAGAAAACTCTAAAAGATCTGGATTTCCCAAATGATATATGTCTAATGTCGCACAAACACGAAGACTTACAGGCAAAAACAAACAAACTGGTAGAAGAAGACAGAAGGGAATACAGAACTCCAGATGAACATAAAGAAGACGGAGGTGATGAAAACAACTAACCAACCAACCAACAGCGACAACGACAACAACAACCAATCACCATCAGCGGGGGAGATTTAACAGAGGTTACCTCCTTCACTCATCTCCAGAGCATCGTTTCAACTACAGGTGGGACGAATGGAACTATCAAGGCCAGAATCGGGAAGTTAAGATGCGCCTCCATCAATCTGGCATCAGTCTGGAAATCTTTTGCACTCAGTCAGCATAAGGAACAAGATTCCGATGGAGGAGGTTGTCTGAGGAGGAGGAGGAGGTGGAGAAGATGCGAGATTATTGGCATTTGTGTGGCTAGGCAGCTGAAGAGAATGGCGGGGAATAGAACGATATATGGAGATTTGTTGTTGAACCTTTATGCTCCACTCGGAACCCAAGGGAATAATAATAATTCTACAGCTTAAGAATGAAATCACCGAAAAGAGAAACTCTTCATTGAACGCTTTTTCTTTTATGTCTAACAAAATTTCAATAAACTTTACAGGGAATAATTGATATATCGGGAATGGTTAAATACGAAACGGGTTCTTGGTCCACCAGGATTCGAACCCAGGACCTTCTGGTTACAATGGTTCTTGACTTCTAACTTCTGCCAGTTCACGACATAGCACGACCACTTCGCAATGTCTTCTTCGATGATTTAGTGCCTCATCTTCAACCTGCTGTACCCTACTGATGTCAGCTCATGTTTAAATCCTCCGTGCAATCAAACAAAATCCCAGTGGCTCAATGGTCTACGAGCTCGCCAACCTTGTAACCAGAAGGTCCTGGGTTCGAATCCTGGTGGGTGAGACCTGCCGAAGAGTCCCAAACTAGAACAAAACAGCTGTTCAGTACTCCCAGGTTTTCCAGTGGTTCTCTAACTGATGTCAGCTCATGATTAAATCCTCCATGCAATCAAAAAATATCCCTACAAAACCAATACTTGAAAATATCGGGGAGAGTTATTTCAAAGTTTTTTTTGCCTTATTCTAGCCTTAATTCATCTCCCACAAATTCTATAGAATTATTATTTGACCTTATGCTGTCATTAGTTACACGATTGGGCTGTCAAAATTTCTATATGAGGTAAAGTATTTCCACACTAAAAGCTAAACTTCCTTATTATGTATGTAATGGAGTGTAATAAAGTGAAAGATGGAATGTTGACCTAGAATAGTAAAAGTATAAAATAAATGTGTAAACAGTAATGAAAATCACTGTTACCTACCGAACGGAATTGATTTATTTTACCACTTGGACTTTAAGAGATTATTACACAACAACCCTATTACTCAGGCCAACAAGAAATACAAATATGTGCTTTACAGTAGAGGGGAATATTCAGATAGCTATGACATTTTGGCACATTTGCAAATGATTGTAAAATTGTTTACAATACTCTCAGTGTGATTAGAAAGTCAAAATAAGATTTTATTTTGAACGCTTTATCTGTTTAAGTCATGGCTCCTTCAACAGAGATTACTATTATTATTTCTTTTAATCCCTAGACGAACATAGAGATTCAGCCACGCGTCTCCATTGCGTACGGTTCTCTGCTAGAGTCTGCCCACATGCTTTCATCTCCTCCACACAGGACCTCCTCCAAGTCACCCTTGCACTGACGACCGACTCGCCGCTTCCCATTCAACTTCCACTCGAGCAATGGCTTGTCTAGTGATGTCACTTGATGGTTTCCTCAGAGTATGGCCGATCAATCTCCATTTCTTCCTGCAGATTTGTTGTACAATCGGTTCCTGATTGGTTCGCTCCTAGAGATCTCTCATTATTGCTGAACTATTCTGACTGACCATCTATTCTTGAGTATTGAGCTAAGACAGCTGTTGATGAAGGTCTGTAGTTTGTTTGAGATGCTCATTATGACGCGCCAAGTCTCTGATCCGTATAGTGAGTAGCACTGACTTCACATTTCAGTTGGAAATCCGGATGTTATTTTTGATGGTGAGTGCTGTTGACCTCCACACAGACTTGAGAGTAATAAAAGCTTATCTTGCTTTTCCGATTCTGGCTTTGATATCCTCGTCAGTTCCGTCTACCTGTAATTGAAGCGATGCTTCCCGCGTAGGTAGGTGAAGAAGGTTGTTTCTTTCAGGTTCCTCCCATTTATGCTTGCTGACTGTTGTCCGTTGTTGTTGCTGTTGCTGTTGACCAAGAATCCTCACCACCTTCAACAGAGATACTTAGGTCTTTTCAACTATAGAAGTAAGTAGTAGGAATAATAAAGTACATAAATCAAAGTGAAGTTGTTTGCACGTCACCTCGCAACATGTATGGACTGGACCAATAAGGGGACTCTGAAAGATCTGGATTTCACGGATTATTTATGTCTAATGTCACATAAACTCGAAGACCGATAGGCAGAATCCAAGAAGCTGGCAGAAAAAGCAGCAAAGAGAATACAGAGAAGAGAGAGGCAATGAAGATAACCAACTAACCTTCACCAACAACCAGCTTTAATCATTATCAATGTGAAAAAATTGAAAGAGGTTACTACGACCTTCACTTTTGTAGACGTTATCATTTCAACTGCAGGTATAACAGATAATTAGGCCAACAGAAACTGGTCAGGATCGGAAAGTTGAAGCAGACATTCTTCACTCTGAAATCATTGTTGAGCCAAGTTAAACTCTAAGCACCACTTACTACCATTCAGAGAGTAACCTCAAATTGTCCAATGAGGTTCATGCACGTGAGTTCAAGGTTGTACAGCGCTTGATTCGTATCAAATGCCTGCTCTAAAGAAGTTACGCTTGCAGTTCGATGAGGATAAGGTTTTGCAGTAAGTATTGCCTGGATTTGGGGTTCATATAAGAATAAAACTTGTGCACTGTGGTAGAGTGTAATTCCATTATAGATAAATTTTATTTTGATAAAGTTTCACAGTATTATACAGTAATATTTAGTGATGACCAAGTTTCGAGCACAATTTATTGCTAGTCATAATCATATCCTTGACACATGTGCGTCGGTGGCACAGTAGTTAGGACTCTCACCGACCATGAACATGGTTCGAGGTTCGATCCCCTACCGACGCACACCTGATATCTATGGTTGGCCTGCGAAATTTTGGCTACCGATATCCATGCTGAAAATTCCATACTTGTACCAAAAATACGGTGTGGAGTCAAGCTGTAAATAAAAAAATAAATTGTGCTCAAAACGTGGTCATCAGGAAACATTTCTGTATAACACTATGAGACTTTATCAAAGTAAATTTTACTAAAAATGGATTTGAGGTTGCTTAGGAAGGAGATGATTTGTTCATATGATGGTGTCATGAGCTTTAAAAAGCTTTAGCAGGTCGATAATGGATATGTTCATCGTTGTGCAATTCACTTGAGACGAGTTAGTATTAGAGAAGGCAAGCTGATGATTTTAGTATTTCGTAGGAACATGTTTTGGTAGGTCTCATCTCTCCCCAACGCAGAATTCGTATATTTGTAAATACTGGATTTTAAAACAGCCTGTGACAGGCGCAGCCGCTGAAGCCAGGAATAGCCTCATGTCAACAGTTCAGTGGTACTAGCACAACAGGGATATTGCGTCATGGAAAATCGAGAGAATTACTTCGTTTTTAGGCGGATAAGTTATCGTCATGCACGTGGACGAAACTGTGTTACTGAAGTAAAAATACCACCGTGGTCGTAAGCGAGCCAACAATGTTTGGGTGATCAGATTTTATGATACTTCTTTGTGGAAAGGATTCGTGGAGAGAATACCAGGCAGAAAGCCTACTACCTCAGCACCTATTGTCATTCAACTGGTGAAACAGGAATGCATAGTACATATTGATGAATGGAAAGTTTATAACTCGCTGTCATCGCTTGGGTATATATTCATCACATAGTGAACCATTCTAGTGATTTTGTGGATCCAGTTACAGGGACATACACGAATTCCATAGAAGGACTTTGGGAAGATTACAAAATAGGATTAGGGCAATAAATGGATCTCAGAAGGATCTCGTTTGTAGTCATCTGGATGAATATATGTACAGAGTGTTGTGTAACTTTTCTGTTGATACTCCTATGCTAAACTGGGAGATGTTCCTGTCACATGTTGGACAAAGATACCCCATGTAACAGTTTTATGCAGTTTTTATACCTTTTTCCCATAAATATACGTTTTCCTTAATCGGAAATCCCTCTTTCATGTGATTGGTCCGTTGAAGGTCGTTCGTCGATTGATAGTTAGTGGTGCTTAAAGTTTGACTTTGCCCATCGTGGAAATCTCACAGCGTAAGGAACGAAATTCAGATTTTCAACACCGATGACAAACCAGTTCTTCTGTATGACTCAAAGACTTGGCATGCATGTCACAGAAAGCATTCTGAGCAGCGTCCTGGCAATCTTTGTCAACATCTGCCTTCGCTGACTCCGTACTGAGGATCAGATGACTGGCTAGAAAGAATCAAAAACTAGAAACAAGGGGAACATACAAACAAAGAACCTATTCACTATAAAATATGTGTAGAAAACTGGAGATGGACACTTATTTATTTGACAATCGGATAACATCACGCACCAGGCAATCGCCTGAGTAGAGGGTATCAAGGGAGAGATTGTGTGAGGAGGATAGAAATGCTTACTGACAGTCGCAGAGAACTGCAGAGGACACAAGAAAATAGAGATGTGCTAGTGAAGCCGTATATTCCACTAGGAACCTAGGAAAATAATAATAATAATAATGGCAATACTGTTTCTGTGTTTGATATATACAACAAATAAATTTATGTGGAATTAAAAAATACCACAGGGTTTGGCTGTAATCGACCACATTTTTTTAATAACAACCTTGATAGCTTTATTGTAAATAAAAGAATTTTCACTCAAAATGCAGAATTATTAGCGTAATATAGTGTATAGTATTTTCTCCTTATTCAGGATCCTCAGGTAGAATATGAATCTAAAGTTTATCAGTGTTGTTCGATCTGAAGAAGTACAGACCAATCCCTTATGATACTTTTCCTTCGTCTCCAAGATTCGCGCGCCGGTAGTCTGAAAGCTTGTTAGTACAGTTTGTTATTCAAAGACGTAAGTGAACTGTTAAAACAATAAGGATTTCAAAATACACTAAGCATTATGTTGTAGGATAGAATTTCAGGTAGCTCAGTGATTCAAGTGGGCCATATCAGCCTACAAATTGTTATTTATATTAATATTACTGCTAGAAAGAAGGCAAGGTACAGGAGGATTGGAAAAAAGAATACTTATTCAAACTACCAAAGAAAGGAGACTTAAGCCAATGAAAGAACCGACGCGGAATTATGCTCCTGTCCATCCCAAGCAAAATACTAAGCCGCATCATTCTGGAGAGAATGAAACAAACCCTGAGTGAAAATTTCGACCTGAACAGGCTGGATTCAGAAGAAACAAGTCATGTACTGATCAAATCGCCACACTACGGATCATCACTGAACAGGGTTTGGAATGACAGTCATCTCTCTATCTCAACTTCGTCGAATTTGAAAAGGCCTTCTATAGCGTTGATCGAGAAGTGATTTGGCAACTACTTCACTACTACTGGGTGCCACCGACAATTATACATCTCATCCAACAGTTGTACAACAATGCTGCATGCTAGGTAATCCATAACGGAAAACTTACGGAGTCCTTCGAAGCAGTGAGGACGGGAGTAAGGCAAGGCTGTCTACTATTGCCAATGATCTTCCTGATTGCAGTATACTGGATAATGGGACAGACAACAGGCAACGAGGAAAGAAGCATAAAATGAGCCCACACAAAAAACTTGCAGGATCTGAACTTCGCCGATGATATATGTCTGGTTTCCCACAAACTGGAAGATATGCAAGTGAAAAGCAACAAGTTGGCAGAAGAAGCATCAACGATAAGACTACAGGTGAACATAGATAAAACAGAGATAATGAAGATTCCTGGTCAACAGCAACAGCAACAACAACGGACAACAGTCAGCCAGCATAAATGGGAGGAACCTGAAAGAAACAACCTCCTTCACCTACCCACTGACCTGGGAAGCATCGTTTCAACTACAGGAGGACGGAACTGACGAGGATATCAAAGCCAGAATCGGAAAAGCAAGACAAGTTTCATTACTCTCAAGTCTGTGTGGAGGTCAACAGCACTCACCATCAAAAATAACATCCGGATTTCCAACTGAAATGTGAAGTCAGTGCTACTATATGGATCAGAGACTTGGCGCGTCATAATGAGCATCTCAAACAAACTACAGACCTTCATCAACAGCTGTCTTAGCTCAATACTCAAGAATGGATGGTCAGTCAGAAGAGATCAGCAATAATGAGAGATCTCTGGGAGCGAACCAACCAGGAACCGATTGTGCAACAAATAGGCAGGAAGAAATGGAATTATGTGGATTGTCTATACTCAGAGAAAACCGCCAAGTGACATCACAAGACAGGCCATCATTCGAGTGGAACCCGAACCGAGTTGGCCGTCAGTGTGGGGGTGACATGGTGGAGGTCACTTGAAAAGGAGGTGAAAGCATGTGGGCAAACCCGGAGCCAGGGGAAAACTTTAGCAAAGAATGAACGCAATGGGGACGTGCAGCTGAAGCCCTATGTTCCTCTAGGAATGAAAGGAAGTAATAATAGGGGCTGAAGCTAGAGCTTTGGGATTTCGGTAGTAGAGGTTTTGTTTTTACAGGATGGGTTCGCCAGTCTCACGTCCACCCTTCTCATTTTGTCAGTCTTGCTACAGGCCTAGTGAGGTTTATGAGTGTGCCGGCGAGGAGCCGAACCTGGAACCACATGAGGTGCGGTTGAAGGGCACTATGCCGCTGAAAAACCTATAATTAAGGAATATGTAATTCAAATACTGGGTCATTTTGTTGCAATGAAGGCAAGTAGGCCATGGAAAACTTATTAAAAAACAAAAAAACCAAGATATTCTTCTTAAAAGTAAATTTTCGTAATAGTAAATTGATTATATATAAGAGTCTAACTGATTGCCTCATTTACATACTCGCTCCATAAGTGCAAAATACATATCATACTATAAAATTTATGTGTATACAGGAATTCGAGAATTATTCAACTTTCCATAATACCTTAAACTAGTCTAATATACAGTAGTTATAAATGTACTATAAAGTTGTATTAAGTGTTAGGCGGCAGCGTAAATACCATTGTAAAACAAAAATTGTAATACACAGCACATTTGGGGTATTATAAATCTGTTGTAACCAAAGTAATGTATATATATATATATATATATATATATATATATCATATAACAGTTTTCGCAAAACTACCAAAAGCTTTTAATTTGTACTTTTGTTAAGCTTTGAAATATATGCCTTAAATGTCAAGGATATGTTGCTGTGGTTGACTTTTGTTTTATCCGAAAACATTATTTGAAATATTCGTAGTTAATTAACTTATTGTGGGAAAGGAGAACTACCTGATATATAACGCTAAGAATCCCTTATCGAGTACAGATTTTCATTAGCAAATCTAATAGTTTATTATATTATTATTATTGTTTACTTAGGTTCCTAGTGGAACATAGGGCTTTAACTGCACGTCTCAGCCACCATCAACAACAAAATTCGGTCGGTCGGATTTTCAATACAAACAACGTCAAGTCAGTCGTTTCTTCTATACGGATCGGATCAGAAACTTGGCGGGTGGGCGAGGGTCACAAAGAATGTTTCCAACAGGCTGGCTATTGCAGACGAGACCTTTATCAGCAACTAAATATCTTCGCTCTATACTGAATGAAGATCAGATGGCCGAGCCGGAAACAATCACCATCAAGAAACTCTAACTGGGAAGAAACAAAACAAGAAGCAATCGCCAACCAACAAATATACAGCAGGAGAAAGTGGAGATGGATTGGACACTCGCTCGCTGAGGAGGTCGCCGCTGGGTGACATCGCGCGCGCGTCAGGCCATTGGTCGATTGTAACCAGGCCGAAAGGGAAGCAAGCGGCGGGTGGGACGTCAGTGCGAGGGTGGGTGACATGGAGGAAATCGTGTGAAGAGGAGGTGAAACAGAATGGACCAACATGGATTCAGGCGAAAAGTACAGCAGAAGGAAGACAGAAGTGGCAAGTGGATGGAGACGTGCAGTTGAAGCCCTATGTTCCACTAGGAACCTAAGTGAACAATAATATATATATATATATAATATTGACCGCTAATTTAAAAGCTTCTATTGTTTTAGTGCAAATTGTTTTTATCAATTAACAAACCACAGTGAATAATTTCATGGTAATGTCATTTAATCGAGCTTTTATCAAACTGGTCAACAGTTACAATTTCCATTACAAAATAAAAAAACAACAACTTCATTTTGTAAATTATTAAAAATGCATGTAATTTTGTTATAGTATATACTAACTAACTAGTCTGTCCATAATCTGTGCTTAATAATTTGCCTCAATCAGTCAAGTGGGAGTGATGCTCCGATAAAGCAATTATGGTGTTGAACACTGTAGAAATAAGATGAGAGATGATGGATGATGGACGATGATGATGATGATGAAGGGAAGTAACAAGGCACTTTTTCCTCTTTTTCGTATATCTCATATTATTAATGATAATCAACGTGTACAATGTGTTTTAATTATTCTTTTGCTTTATGAACACACAAATCAGTTATTAACATGGCGTTAAACCTTACTTGTATGCATAATAATTACGAAGGGAAAGGAAAATGACTGAGGGAATAAAAGTAGAGGAGGGAGTGAAGATTCTTCTATCTTCTCTTTCTTCTTCTTCTTCTTCTAACAGATGTTGTTAATTTCAATGATGGGTTCTTAGGAATTTTGTTTTAATCAATTAATTGTACATTGAATTTAAGATGGAGTATGTTTGTGTGTGTACTTGTGTTGTAGTTAGAACAAATTGAAATGGTATTTATCAGTTGGCTTATCTAATTCATTTATCTAGATTACGTCAGAGTACTCATCAATTAATGCCTAATTTTTATCAGATATGCTCCAGCAAAACAATTAAGTTGAAAGTTTCAAGTAGTGGCACATCGAATATTGAAAAGTGGGGAATGGCGTGTGTAGCTTCGAAACAGGATGAAGTTAAATGAGAATAAATACAAATTTAATGCCTTCTCTGCTTTATCAACAGACAAATGTAAAAATATTATTAAACTCTTGGGTTCCAAGTGGAGCACATGGCTTCAAGAACAAATCTCCACATCGTTCTGTTTCCCGACATTCTCCTCAACTGGTTAGCCACACAACTGCCCACAGTCTCGCATCTTCTCTACCTCCTCCTTCTCAAACAATCTCCTCTGTGCCGCCCTCACACGGAGAACCACTCGTCGATGTTGAAAATCCAAATCTTGTCGTTTGTACTGAGTGAGTGCAGAAGATTTTGAAATTGATTTCAGATTGATCAAGGCGAATCTCATCTTTCCGGTTCTTTCTGGTGATAACATCTTCATCCGTTCCAACTACTGTGGTTGAAACCAGGCTTCCTGATCAGATAAGTGAAGAAGGTTGTCTTTGTAGAATCTCTCCCGCTGATGTTGATTGGTGCTAGTTGTTAACACTGTTGGCTGGTTGGTTAAATTCATCACCTCCATCCCCGTCCTCTATTTTCATCTGGAGTCTTCACTTCCCGCCACTTCAGGCATTTTGTTGGTTTTCGCCTGGAAGTCTTCAAGTTTGTGTATATATCATACATCATCTACGAAATCCAGATCTTCTTGCCAGTGATCCAGCGTATTCATGTCTTCTCACTCCCTGTGCACAGTCTGACGCATAATTCAGTCCACCACAGTTAAGAATGTAATCGCTGATAACAGGCAACCTTGTTTTGCTCCTGTATTCACTTCGAACGCCTTGCTGAGTTTTCCGTTGTGGATCATCTGACACGTACCACTGTCACATAGCTATTGAATGAGGTTGATCAAAACTTGGGGTAGGCCGTAGTGTTGAAGTAGTTTCCAAATTACTTTCCGGCTGATTCTCTCTGTCGAAGACCTTTACAAAGTCGATTAAGTTGAGGTAGAGTTCTAACTGCCATTCTATGCTTTTTTCATTGATGTTGCATAGAGTTGCAATTTGATCAGTACATGATTTGCGCTTCCTGAATCCAGTTTGTTCTGGTGGGTAGGCAGAGTTCTGTATCCAGTGACTCCTTTATTCTCTCAAGGATGATGCTAAATCGTATTTTACTTGGCGTGGACAAGAGCATTATTCCACGCAGTCAGTTCTTGCACAGGCCTAGGTTGCTTTTCTTTGGCAGCTTGATAAGGTAGCCAGCTTTTCTACCAAACGTTTTGAAATAATGGCACTCTATGAATCCGTTTTCAGTGCTTCGGCGAGAGAAATTCCGTCTGGCTCAGCTACCACCCCTGCTGGATTTCAGTAGTTTGATCTTATTCAGGCTTTCGGCTTTCGTTGGAGGATTAGTGTCCATTGGCAGGCAGTTCTGTGAGTGCTGTTGGTGGTGTTTCTGAGTGAGTTGCAGGTGATGGAGGGTTCAGGCGTCCTTTAGAATGATCAGCCTATTGTTTTATTTCTTTCTCCTCCTTGGTAATTAGGTTCCCTTGAATACCTTTGATTAGTTTCATCATCTGGGTTGTTCTCCTGGCAGATAGAGACTTGGTTAACTGATATAATGTTTCCAGGTTTCTTTACTTTTGGTCTGTTCTGCTTCAGTTGGCGGCCTCTGTGTTGTATGTCTTTCCTTGCACTCTTCCTCACTTCTTTATTCAGCGCACTGTACATTAAACCAGATTCTCCTTCTGTTGTCCATCTTTGCATTGAGTCGTCTTCTCTTTCACCATCCTTCTCTCTTCTATAAGCATTCAATTGGGTGTCTTTGTCGTGTTTGTTCATTCTTCCTAGAACAGTCGTACACGTTTCCTTGAATATCGCCTTCAGAGAGTTCCAATATTCTTTCTCGCACGTTTCTTCAATGACACCGTGTGAATTCCTGACTTTGCTCTGATCTGATCTGTAGTGAAAGTATCCCTGTCTCAAGTTGTTCTGAAGGATTTCAGCTTCACCTTGAAGGTTCCTTGAACTAGATGATGATCTAAGCTCATATCTGCTCTTCTTCTCAACTTTGTGCCTAGCAGGCTGTGTCTCTACTTCCTTGAGCATCATTGATATGAAATCTATTTGGTTCCTTGTATGTCCTTCAGGTGAAATCCATGTTGTTTTGTGTATATCCTTGTGTTTGCACACGCTCCCTGCGATCACTAGATTATTGAAAGCGCATACGTCTGCGAATAACTCTTCGTTCTCATTCATTTTGCCAAGCGAGAGCCTTTGGACCCATGACGAGTACAATCCTATGTTATCTGCTCCCAGTCTGGTTAGTAATCATACCACCCATAATGATTTTGATGTCACCATTAAGGACGTTGTCCATTACTATTTGTCGAAATCTACAAAAATCCTCCTTCTTCCCTTGTTATTGACTTGGTTTTAGCATTGGGCGTAGCATTTGATAATTGTAGCCTTCTTTCCTTTTGAGTTAAGTCTTGTTGTCATGACCCTACAGGAGGAGATTGATTCTCACCGTATTAGGGCTTTCCCTGCTGCTGGTGACATCGTGATAACTACTTACCGCCACAGTGTGCTCGTGGTTGTCGTCTAGGTGAACAGACCAGAGTAGACTACTGACTCTCCAGTTGGCAATTTTGTCAGTCCACTTCCATTTCATCTGCTTTCGCATATACCCAGCACTTCTAGTTCATATCTTCGCATTTCTTTGGTTACCTAGACAGCCTTCCCAGCTGGATTCTTACATTGTAAGGACATTCCATGTCCCATTCTTATTATCTGTTTCATCAAGAGAATAAAAATCGGCTGGCTGACTGGCTTCCCGAAGGCTTTCACCACTCCATTGTGTCATTCTAACTCTCCGATTTCAGCTAAGAATAAGTTTGGTTTTCATATTTTGTGTATTCTGAATGTTTGTCTTGAGCGTTAAAGTTTCTGTAACGGTTTGATGAGTTTTATTAGATAGGGTGGCTAGCCCTACGCCCAACCATCCTTTTTTACCCAGGCTTGTGACCGGATGAAAAACTAGTGAGCTAGTTAACTAGGCGAGGATTTTTCACAATCTGGCCAATATTAATTTTGCTTAACGAGTTCATCTTCTAGTTACAAATGAAGCTATTGAAATTCGGTTGAAGAAACTAGTATTGTATGTACAGAAGAAATCTGTGCTGTCAGTTTCGTTACCTTATCCATCGTTACATAAATTCAAGAAAATCTAGCAATTTTCCCAGTCCCCTAAGACTTTCACAAGTTATCATGGTTCTAATTACTTCATTATTTTGACTAATTTATGTCTAATTGCTTATTATGTATTCATAGTGAATGTTCACTTATTCCCCTAAATTCTCCTCTTATTTTTTGAAAATTATGCATCAATCCGCTTGTTTATTCCTACTCATTGATTTTCATATTAATTCTCCTGATTTATCACCAGTATCCTTTGATTTGGTGTTGATGACTATCTAGTGTTACCACTAGATTGGTAAGCGCTTTTGTGTTGTGTTAAAAGTTATCTATATTTATAGTGGAGCTGTAATATGGGATCTAATTTAAAAGTGTATATTCCTTCGCTGAATCCTTTTACCTTTTCAGAATAACAAAAATTAAGAAGTAAAACTGGAAATAGAATCATTCAAGTGTTGGTTTGCAGGGATGTGATTGGTTACAGGATTTCATCATGAGCTGACATTAGTTAGAGAACCACTGGAAAACCTGCAAGGAGTACTGGACAGCTGTTTCGTCCTAGTTTGGGACTCTTCAGCAGTATGCACCCACCGGATTTGAACTCAAGGCCTTCTGGTTACAAGGCGAGCTTGTATACCATTCAGCCACTGGGATCCGATCCAATGGCCAGTCCATGAATTCTAACTTCTGCCAATTCACGACATAGCGCGACCCCTAGCCAATGTCTTCAGGGCGAGTATTTGTCCTCACACCCGACCAGCTGCACCCTACTGGTCACGACTTCTCACCAGAACCCCAGGTAACTACCTACCTGAATAGGGCCAGTTGCTAGTGAGCATCTCACTGATTTCAGAGTGAACTCTAACTTATCACCTTAGCTTCAAAAGAAGAAACCTGAACTATGTGAGCAAAAGCGCACATTCATCCTCTTTGTTTACTGTGGTCTACTATAAAGTTCGCTCAGTTTGGTTTAGTTCAGCGCATCATTATTATTCTAATTTAGTTTGTCAACCTTTGTAATTTACACTAAGCTTATCAAAACTCTAGTAATTTATTAAAATTCACAATTTAAACTCGTTATTTTATTATTACACTAATGTCAACCCATGATCAAACCTGTAAATAATCGTAACCTTGTAAACCAACATTTGATAAGTAATCATATACCTTTCACAATTAAATATAACTCACCACCCACGCCTTTCAACACCCACCCACCCCCCCCCCCCAATGAAACTAATATTCTGTTTTCAAGTATTGGTTTTTGTAGAAATTTAGTTTGATTGTTTGGAAGATTTTGGTATGACCTGACATCAGTTAGAGAACCAATGGAGTACTGGACAGTTGTTTCGTCCTCGTTTGGGACCACAAATATTATTCGTATATCAACCAGTTTTCTACTCACCTATACTGCAGCTACCCTTTGTTTTTCATTTTCCAGCTGAACAATTATGATTGCTCAAGTGGAAGATACGCTGTCTAGCTTATTATCATTATTATACATTATAACTTTCATCCACACATTTTCTAAATATTATCACATTTTCCATTTTTAATATCCGGAATTATTATTTATAGTGATATTATCTCTTTTCTCAATATATGTCTCCAACTATTTTATTTCACATATTGGTTATTTCATGATGATTCTCTCATTGCAGTCTTACTACCTCCTCTTTAATACAATACAATTTTCCACTAGCCGCTCAGTGGACACCTTTTATAAATTTTCTATAGTTTGGTCTGTAAGGGTTTGTTATGTTTTTACGAGTTGATCACGATTGATATCAGTGAGGTCCAATTAGATGTCACGTGTGTGGATGGATGTCCCACCAATGACAATGATTGGGGTCGCGCTAAATCACGAATTGGTAGAAGTTAGAATTCATGGACTGGCCATTGAATCGGGTCCCAGTGGCTGAATGGCATACAAGTTTGCCTTGTAACCGGAAGGTCCTGGTTCGAATCCCAGTGAATGCGTACTGCCCATGATTCCCAAACTAGGATGAAACAGCAGCTATCCAGTACTCCCTGTGGCTGGTTTTCAATGGTTCTCTAACTGATATCAATCCGTGATCAACTCGTAAAAACCTTTTATAAACTTGAACTGACATGTCAGTTTCCCCATCTCAAATTCTAGGAATTTATTATAACTAATCCCCACCATTGTCTCCCATTCCACAATGTTTTGTAGCTGAATTCAGCCTAACACGTTTGTTACACAGATACGACTATTTATTTTGACACCCCGTAACTAATCTGTTATTTCTACGTTAAAAAGTGTATCCACGGCATAACTGGCAATTATTGTAACGATAACAAATATTATAATTTTAAGAACTTGAAGAGAAATTATTGAAAAGATTATTCTTCGTTCATATTGACTTTTATATTGAACTATTCCACTCTACTAAAACTTACCTTTCTTGCAATTTGATTCACAAACTTACTGACATTGGTTACATTTTTAATATGTAAAGCTATGTAAATTAGAATATAACCTGAAAATCTAACTGAAAACAATAATCTTCGCTTAAACGCCTTGTTCTAATTTTAAGACTGGGTTATTTAAATACTATGGTCCGGGGTTCGAGCCCACGCCGACGCACACCTGATATCTATGGTCGGCCTGCGAATTTTGGGCTACCGATATCCACGCTGAAAATTCCACACTTGTACCAAAAATACGGTGTGGAGTCAAGCTGTAATCAAAAATAAAAAATAAATAAATATTCACATTTGCAGGAAGGTCGGGTAGAGAAGACACAATAAAATATAATTACTTAGAAGTGGCTTTAGAAATAAAAATAAAAGTTGTAAATTACGTAGTGTTCAACAGCACAAAGGAAGAAAGCGTTAGAAATTTGATAAGGTTAAAATTATTGAAAACAAAACACATAGTTCAGAGAAGAGTCTCTTTTCGGTGAATTCATTTTTCTAGCTGTACAATAAGCAAATATATATGTTTCACAATTTATTTCACATAACTGTAATTCAAGGTTATTAAAGGTGATGGATCAGTCACATACAGCCTAAACTGTGTGTACAAAAAACAACAGACTTCAATCTTCGCCTACCATGGACTACTTGACCTAGTTAAATATGATTGGACATTAGTATGTACTTTTATCATTTATATAACTGAGTAATCGTCATGAGCTTTATTTTATTATTGTTAACCAACCATGTTAGTTGTAAAGCGCTTGTAAAGAAACTACTTAATTATATCATCTCGCAAAATTTGTCCTCTAAATGTCTTATTCAAATACATATGTATTATATTGTATGTTTGTGTACATTAAGTTTGTCAAACAAAAACACGGTTGGTTATGGTTATTTTAACTAAACAGGTGAAGATTCGTAATTGGAGTTACGTAATACAAAAAATCGGTCAAAAGAATTGGGTATTAATGAAATTAGGGTAGTAACATAGGTGAGAAGTTTGTCACAAACAGCTCTTAAAAAAAGAAGTTATGTAATAATATAATATGAATAGTTTGATGATTGAGTTTTACTCAGGATACACTTAGGAACAAAGTAGAGAATACTAAAATTACGTAAGAGTTCCATATGAATACAAGAATTATAAGCAATCAAAGAAACAGGCAAACAAACAAACAAAATTAAGTCATCAGTAATCAGCAAAGTTATTACCATGACAGTAGAAGTGGTTGAGTAATTCTCTTCTGCATGCATAGCTCCGGTTTTTCAATGTGAATGACCAGAGCTTCAGTGATACAAAGAAGACGAAACAGTATTTATTGCCTTTGGTAGGTTATTCTTAACTCTGTAGATCCCTTTGAAGGAGGCGTTTGTTTAGTAACAAGAAAGGTGGTTAAGTGTTCATTTGAAAATTGTCAAGAGGGTGAGAAAAAGTACAAAAGTAACATATAAGAGTGACAATAGTGAATTAATTAATAAAGTAAAAGCAAACTAAAAGGTAAAATTGAAAACTGATGAAAAATTTTGTTCTCAATAACTGTATATTCGATATAGATTCAGTTGACGATAATTAATTAACGCACAATCATTCCATGGTATACATGTTTCGCAATACACTACCTGATAAAATCTTCATTTGCCTTTACTGGTTATTTACCCTCAAATATATATTCATAAATTGATAACTGTAGAACCTGATGGAGAAGGAGTTATCGAAAAAAAAGTTGTTCGCTCAAATACCATCTTGTTCAAATATATTCATACACGTCAAGAATATTACAAACGCTACTCAGACAACAGCTCTAGATGAATCTCTATTATTTAAAAGAAAAACGTCTCCAATATTTGTTCAGAACACATAAATTTTACTGAGATTTCATTCAATAAAAAGAATAAATGTCCAGTTTTAGTTCAAGGATGGATATTGGAAAATGATACTTACCATTTTCCTCTAACCCCCTTTTCTGAATTTCATCTACAATCTTAGGGTATGATCGACTGTTACTTAGTCGATCTATCAAAAAATATCACCTTTTTCATATCTTGCCTGAGATAGCAATAAATTCAGTAGAGCATGTATCACTTTTTTTTGTTTGAATGGAGAAATGAACGACATTTTGTTCGCCAAGCCTATTGAAACATTGAACTAATGAAGTATTTGGGAATAGATGATAATAATAATAAGGTGGACTATTTATTCTGTGCAACTGTAATCATATTTGCAGGTCAAATATAAACATAAACAAATAGGTGATAAACAGCATGAATAAATTACAGTTGATAAAAGTAAAAAAAATTGGAAAAAGAAGTAGGATCTTTCCATTTAAAATTGAATGAATTTCATAATTGGCATCTAGTGAGATTAGTAAAAAGCATTAATAGTTATTTTTATTCAGTGATATTGTTTAACTTTTGAGAAATTTAGTAATTTTCCGGAGTTTGACTAGCTAGCTGTCTATCATTTCTGATAGAAGTGAAGAGGATGGGGATTCAAGTGAGCCTATGGAAGACAGAGGTGATGAATATACCTAACCAACAACAACAACAACAAGCACTAATCCCTATTGACGGAACAAATTTGAAGAAGGTTATCACATTCATTCGTCTAGGCAGTGTTCTTTCAACTAAAGATGACGTAGATGGAGATGTCAAAGATAAGCAGGATCGGAAAGGCAAGACAAACCATCATTGAACTGATGTTAGTCTGGAAATCTGCTGTACTCAGTCAATACTTCAAAGTATACTTTAGAGACTTCATCAGTGGCTCCGTTGAAAACTGAGGAGCTGAGAACACCGTTGAGTGATATCGTGCTCTAAGCAAGTCGTCGAATGCGATTCAGCGCCAAAGAAAACGCTAGATCTAAATCTGAATTTCAGGGGAGATTAAGCAGCCGATATCCTGGAGAGGAGAATATCCAACTCTTTAAAGAAGATCTTCCCTGCAGCAACACTAAGAGTGATATTCTCTAGCCGTCCCATACTTCGAAACAACGCAAAGGATAAACTATCGCATATGACCAATTCAGTGTGCATATACCAGTTCACCTGTTCGTGCGAAGCTAGGTACATAGGTTGTTGTATGCGCGTCCTTTCAAAATATGTTACAGGACATTACCTAGTGTGGCTGCAAAGAGGAGGCACCAGTTCAATCAGAGGTACCATTATTGAATATCTGATCAACACCTCCTACAACATCTCAACTGATTCATTCAAAGTAATTTACAAAGTCAGTAGAAACCTACCAGAAGCAGTATGTTTTTGATTTCTCTGTACTGCAAAAGCCCTCGGAATATACACTGAGAAGCTGGAGCTGTGTGTTCAAAAGAAATTAGTCCAACCCCTACAACTACCATGGACCTAGTCCGATATGTTCCCTTAGCTCCCGTTTTTTCTTTCGGTCTCTTTTTCTTTCTGTTTTTTGTCATTCGCTGTGTGTGTGATTCTCACTCCGTCTGTCTTCATTCGATTCACTTATTTTTTCAGTTATAAAAAACAGTTATTTTAAGTCTGTTTCCATGTTCTTCCTGGTCACATTTATAATTCGTTTAAAATAACTACTTTACGATTATGTCTTAATCCTGTGCAATTTTTGTGTTTCTAAGGCTCTTGTAATCTATATTCGAACCTCCTAACTCCCACCTCAAGTTGAAAATTATTATTTCAATTATGTTTTCGTGCTCATTTTTACACACTTGTTATCCGTTCTAATCCTGTGTAATTTTGTTTCTAAGGCTCTAGTAAACCATATCCCGTTGAAAATTATTGTCACCTTTTATTCGACGTCGTAATTATGTGGAATCAAACAAGAGTTGTATTCATGCAAAATTGTGTATTTAAAAGCGATTGTACAGCTAGTTTTGAAAATGAAATCGCCGAAAAGATTTCTTTGCTGAACTTCGTGTTCTCCTTTTTCTGATATCTTTTGGGTGTTTTCCACGATCTGAATGAAAAACACGGAATTGGGTGTTGGGTCTGAAGCTGACATCAGGAGATCGTATATTGAGGAGATAAGGGCCTCTGGTCAGTCATGGAGACAGTTACAAACGACTTTATAAAACAGGATGAAACAAAGATGTGCTGTTAAATGCATTCGAGACCTAATACATATCTGATGGGACTTTTAGAAACAATGAGCTTCATCTAATGTTGCAGGGATTTATAACCATTCAAAATTTGTTTTCAGCATTTATTTGTGTGATCGGAAACGCCAGTCATTAGTTTTTATACCACATTCTCCTTTTTAACCTTAACAGCAATTTTCGACTAGTTGGTGACATGATTTTATAGTGGACATTAGAAGTAAGTAAATGACGCTTTGCGTGTTTTACTTTATATTCTGTGAATGGATATGCTGAATTTGAGATCACTCTTCATTTTTTGTTTCTAACATTCAGATTCTTGCATAGAAGATTTATATAAGTGAATACTTTAAAATGAAGATGCTTTTTATGCGATTAGTATACAGAATAGTGCGCCATTAGCACAGAGGTTAGGACGCTCGCCGACCATGCATATGGCCCGGGGTTCGATCCCCGGCCACAGACGCACTCCTTTACTTCGCTAAGCCAGAAATAAAGCTGGTAAAGAGGAAAAGTTGGACATGAGGCTAGCAACACCATCCTGTTATAATAAACACTGCTACAGCAACTTGGAGCCTCTAGTTTGAAGCCCTATGTTCCACTGGGAACGTGAAGTAGTAAAAAGATTACGGAATACTAGCCCACGTACATTAGCTGTTAATCTGTGGGTCCAACGGAAAACTATGATACGGTTCAACCTAGCCAGAGGTTCTGCATATCAAAAAGGGCAGTCTTTTGGTTAACCTGCTTAATTACATCAGCTGTTCACAATAGTTACACGTCATTACAAAATAACCTCAGTTTACATATGGGCTATTTTATATTTTGTCATTCCTGTAATAAGACTATTTTACTTTAAATATCGATCAGGCTATCACTGAATTTACTCGTGTTATCATGTGAAATTAACTTGACTCAGTGTATCTAAGTTTATCTCACTCATTCCAGAAAAGTCAATCAAGTTCGATAACCAGCTGAAATCAGTTATAGAACAATTGGAAAACACTGAAGTAGTACTGAACAGCTGTTTCTTCTTAGTTTGAGACTGGCGTGTGTACTGCTCAGTAGTCACTCCATTCTGTTTCATGGCTGTGAGACCTTTCCATTGAGAGTGGAGACATGAAAAGGCTGGCTAGTTGTATTTGATCATAGGTGCTTGCATTCTGTCTCCTGTGTCAAGCGGTACAATAGAGTGAGCAGTATTGAGGTTAGGTCACAATCGATTGCTCGGTGGGGAGGCGAAATCAGTCGACGAGGCTGTGAAGTAACATCGACTGAGATGGTTAGGACATGTGTTACGTATGCTTAGCCATCGTCTTCCTAGACCCACGGGCAATGCTATTTGATATATGATGAGTCAGGTTGGAAAAGAGCTAGTAGTGGTCAAACCAAAACATAGCTTCACCAGTCAATGAAATCCACAACAGTTAATTTAAGCTAGGCACGTAGGAAGGTATAGACTTCCTGACTGGTTGAGGTCCTTGGGACGGTAAAAACCAATGAAGGCTGGTGACAATTGGTGATATGGCTCAAAATCGTTCTCAATGGCTGGTGAAGGTGCATTCACTCCTTGTGACTTATAATATTCAATGTAACTATATTGTTACTCGATATTACTATTCTTTTTGCTTCATATCTCTGTTTATTGCCTCTATTTCTCGTTTGTTTTGTTTTTTCTCTTGCTTGTGTGCTACATGGAGTGTGGCGACTTGAACTAATGCACATCGGTGCAGAGTTCTGTGTTGAAAACAGAAAGATATTTTGAGATTTTGTCTTCAGCAGTAAGCACTCCCCAGGGCTCAATCAAAGAACCTTCCGGCTACAAGTCAAATAAAAATGAAAAGCAGTATATTTGAATAAAATAAAAAATTAAGATTATTCAAAGAAAAGGACTTTGAACTTGTCTAACTAGTATGACTGAAGTACGGACTAAGAGAATGTGAATGATAACAACACAAAGAAGGAGAGCGGAATGGCGTTACAGCCATTTCGTATGTGTACCCACTAAAACAACAAACTTTAAACACTAGAAGGTGCACTACATACTATAGATTACAAGGAAAGCTCGTATACCATTCAGCAGCCCCTGGGACCCATTTCAATGGCCATTCTATGAATTCTAACTTCTACCAAATCGTGATTTAGCGCAACCTTTACAAACTATGGAAAGATAATCTGATGCTCGGTAGTGACTTGCTACAGGACGGAGTCTCCTGGAGTTCTAGTGCGAAGTCATGACTAGTGAGGTCCATCCAATCACGTGTGAGGATAGATGTCCCACCAACGACATTGGTTGGGGTCGCGCTAAATCACGAATTGGTAGAAGTTAGAATTCATGGACTGACCACTGAATCAGGTCTTGGTGGCTGAACGGTATACGAGCTAGCCTTGTCATCAGAAGGTCCTTGGTTCGAAGCTTGGTGTTGGGTGTGTACTGCCGATTATTCCCAAACTGGATGATTCTATAGATCGCTTATTTACATGAAGATCCCAGATGAGGCGAAAATATTATACAACGATTACGAAGAGACCTCTTTACGTCGTATAAACACTTTGTCTAGAACAAAGCTATCGTCAGTATTATGTATGTTCAACTGTGTATACGTCGGTGGTTCAGCGAGAGAATGCTCGTTAACCACTCCTGTGGTCTGGGATTCATTCCCCAGCTGACGCAATCCTCAACCTCGCTAAGCCGGTAACCAGACCAGTGCACGAGGAAGGCTGGATATGTGACTAGCAATCCCAGCTCGTAAAATAAACATCAATGCTTAAGGTCTCATGTTTCACTGGGAACGTAAAGGAGTCAAAATTTAAAAATGGCTTAACCGTCAAGTTTCACAATCTGCCCTTTTATTCTGGTTGCACACATATGAAGAGAATCCAGTAAGACGAAGCTGATTTCATTACTTTCAAGAAATTCTGCTAGCTATTCTTTACTCAAACGTCTGTTCTAGTCTGTTCTTGCACTGAAGACATCGTATAACCCAAAATTATTTCCAATATTTACCGTTGAGGCTGATTCAGCCTCTTACCTTAATTTACCGCAGTAAAATAAATATTTATTTGAAAAATGTTAGTGTCTACTGGACAACTTGAAATGTTGATTTGGTTCAGTGTCATTTATTTGTAGAGTTGAGTCAGCTTTTCCAGACCACTTGGGAATTTTGTGTCATTATTGTAGATAGATTTCACATTTTGACTGTTTATTCCAGTTTTATTCAAATATATTTAGTTTTTATTAAAGATGTCATTTGTTAGTGGTGAATTCTGTCTTAATGGAATAAAAGCCACTGGCGATGAATCACATCTAAATTCTTTCCTTGAAATGACAATAAACTTAGGTGTGAAGAAATTCAACTGGTGAATATTTAAAAACATTTATTTCCCGATACGAATTTAAAACAAGCAATAAAGGTTAATAAAGCAGGATGATTTAATGAATGATTCATCAAATTTCGGTAGAACTCGTCAGCTGATTACTCTACATACACGGATATATATACTTTTGAAATTGTATTGGGAGATATAAGTAAACAAACTACGTTTTCATCACTACATTTCATCAAGTAACAGAGACTAGTCGATAATAAAAGCTGTCTTGCTTAATCTTCAAGGGTTAATTCCCTAGGGATTTGCTTGATTTCAAGTTTGGTAACAGATTGGTGTCATTTGGAGAACCTTTGAAAAATGGGGGGTTCTGAGTAGCTGTTCCTCCTAGTTTGAGGCTGATTCGTCAGCAGTACGCACTCACTACTGCTAAAATTCACTTGCTTCTGGTTATAAGATAAGCCGTAGACCATTCAACCCCTGGGACTTGTACCAGTGGCCCATGACTTCCAGTTTCTACCATTCCATGGGTTCAAATCCCAGTGGGTGCGTGCTACTCAAGAATGGAACGGCCCTATGGTACTACATGGTTTTCGATGGTTCTGGTATTAATTATTGGACAAACTTGAAACCAATTAAATTCGTGCAAACTAACTCTTGAAAATTAATCGAGTGCTCATTAGTGACTGGTTGGTTACAAAACAAAGTTGTCCGCAGTTCTAGCAAGACATCGTGACCAGTGGAGTCCTTCAGGTCCGGTATGGGGACTAGTGCCGTTCGTGCTGATGGAGAGCCACTGCCGAACTAGGACAAAACAGCTGTTCAGAGGTTCCTGGTTTACCGAAGGTCTTCCAACTGTTTTTTAAGTCACAGCTACTCATCAGCTAACCTTAAAGTGGTACCTTACTGAGATTATTATTATTTTTTGCTTCTCGGTGGATTGATCCCATCGGACTCAAATGTTTGATTTCTGATATGTCAACTACTGTTACGGACACTGCGATCATGTCATGAGGTTAGGATAATGCCATTTTGTTTGATGATAGCTAGCAGTGTAGTCTATATTGCACGTCTTGTCCTATCTGAAAGTTGGGAGCTGTGTGCACCTACATTCCCAGTGAGTGATGAATCAATAAAATCAGTGAGGAATTCAAGAATAATGTTTTAACAGGTAACAACTGGTACGCTTTGCATAATATGTTGCTTTGTGATCCAGTAGCTGAACAAAAAACATTTCGGTGTTTGAAAATTGAGGCGCTGAGCTCAAGTCTCAATGGAAACACTATCACGCATTGGAGATACAAACACATATAGATGACTAGTGTCAAGGACGGTGAAATACTTATCCTGAATTCCAATGCTAGCCACCTGTGGGCAAATAATTGCCAAAAGCAGGATAATTATTAATTTCAAATTACTGCTTAGAATCATTCGTAATAAAATATCCCTATATTAGCATCATTTCAGTTTTTATAAGTAATTGTTGACAGTAGAAAAATCTATAAGAAAAAAAATCAGTTTTTCCTCACTTAATAAGGAGTCATCAGCTGGGTTTTATATGCCTCTCGATGCAGAATGTAGCTCTCAATAAAACTTACACCGGTTATTGTAAGCGACTGCTTTCCCTGGTGAATTTCGACAATACAATAAGATGGTATAATTTATCTGAAAGGTTTAAAATGTTTGTGCTATGCATGTTAGACACTTTGGTCACACACACACACGTGCCACACACACATTTGTATAAAAAAGCAACATAGCATAAAGGATCACACTCTTCATTAATAAAGGTCAAAATGTATCCTGGTAACGACCACAAATAAGGAGTAGACAAATACGGTAAGGAAAACGAATTAGGATAAAGAGGGTTGAAATTATTACTAGGCTAAATGAACCTTGGTTCTAAAATTGAAATTACTAAGATCCTGTGGGCCTCTATTAACATGTAGAGGCCTTATGTGGATGCTTCGACCATATCTGAGTACTTAACTTGAAATAATTTGGTAGATGTTGACTATCAGCGGAATCCATCAAGATGCTCACTTTAACCTATCAGAGGCTTTTCAGCTGGATGTACCTATATTCTCCAGTGAGCGATGGTTTTCTCAGTGGGGACTGAACCCACTACCCACCATTGCAAACGCCAGAGAGATATCCACTAGGCCACTTGCACCACGAGAGTCCAGTCTTGTACAACAGGTGATAATTACTTCTTGTTTCTAATTCAATACTGATTCCCCCTTTGATTGATTGGACTGAAGCGTTCAGCCTCTGCTGTGTGGATACACCAACGATGTCTGATGAATGAACTTGAAATAATTTACTTCTAAATTTAGTGGGAAAACCATCACTCAGTGGAGAACACTGGTACATCCAGCTGAAAAACCTCTGATAGGACGAAAGGCGCATCCTGATGGATTACACTGCCAGTCACCATCCACCGAATTACTTCAAGTTAAATCCTCAGATATCGTCAAAGCATCCTGTCAAGAAGCCAACATATCAGCAGAGTCAGGACAATCGGTTGAACCATTCAGTGCGAAAGTCTAGATTGAACTAAATATTGATGTTGAACACTTTTAGTTGGTGAACACCTCAATGTGATGATTATTCACATTTCAACTATGTAATCATGTAGTAGCGGAAGTTAATTGTTAATAATAATAATAATAACAGCTTTATTCCAAACAGTATTTGTGGTACAGGTATGGAATTTTCTGCGTGCATTACAATCTATTTCATCTAATTACCTCATAAATTTTATAAGATTTTAAAATCAAAAAGCAACAACCAAAAAAAGATAAATAAAGGAAATAAAAAGAATAGTGTTGCGTTTACAATTTAAACAATGCACCACAGGATATGAAATATGAAATTAGTGTGTAATAGATGCGAACAACAGCGTAATAGTAACGACGAAAGGAAAACGAAAACTAATTGGACTGTTTGTTAGAGTGCCGCAGTATGTTGATCGTGTCATACCAAACGGATTTCTCATCACATAACAGCTGTCCCAGATATGGTATTGTGGAGGTTTTGTACTTGGTGGTCCTAGCATATAGCCTCCTATAGCTGCTTCTAGTTCTACCAGATGAAATGCAAGGAGAGAGCTGCGTATAGAGAGGATGCTTGGGGTCTGACAAATTAGTATTCGCTGGTTTCTTACATGACATTATATGTCTGTTCACCATAGTGTAAACCAGTTGGTTTAACGATATCCCAATTGCCCTACTAATGGCTTTTAGTGCCCTTCTCAGCAAAGCAAAGCCTTTCTTAAGTAGTCCAGAAAGATTAATGGGGAGCAGTAAAAGGGGATGGGTAGAACACAAAATTGACAGACTGAGTCTATAAAATAGATCATAACTTTTCTGAAAAGAAAATAGACCTTAATCATCACGTTTTGTGCATAATACTACTATACAAATGTTAATTAATATGCTTGTTACACCAGTGTGAAAGTGTGAAAATTAACTGATCGGTATTTTATTAGATCATAGACATAATTTATGATTAATGTTATTTTGCTGCACAGTCTTTAAATAAAGCAAATTACTTCAATTCAGTAGAATATTTAGTTGGCGGAAATTTAAAAATATCACATCACCTATTAAGAAAGAAAAAACAACAACAACAACGGCAGCAAAAATAAGACTCTTGTGAAGGATTCTGTTTACAGACTATCTGGAACAATATGATACCATTGTTGGACTCATAAGACACGTCAAAATACTAAATTTGCAAGTTGTGGGTAAGTAGGGGTGTGTGTGTGCAGAATTCGCATATCTTAGCATTTCAAGAGATAGTCGTATGGAAATCGAGTTAAGAGTTTACAGTAATTCTGTACAAAAATAAATATTTTGGTGTTTTTGTTGTGATGAGGATAACCAACCAACCAACCGACAACAAGCACCAATCACTATCAACGGAAGATATTCGAAAGAGGTCACCACCTTCACTACTTATCCAGACAGCATCCTTTCAATTACAAGCATTTGGCATGGATGAAGATTTCAAGACCATAATTGGAAGGGCAAGGGAGACATTCACCACTCTGAATTGAAAGTAAAAATCTGTTGCATTCGGCACAAAGAACAAGATTTGAATCTTCAACAATGACGTCTAGTCGGTCAATTCTTCTATATGGTTCAAAAACTTGGCGTGCTCGTCAAGAAGAACATTTTTAGCAGGCTGCTGCGGACTTTTATCAACAACTACCTTCGCTGTCTCTATTATGTTGATTATATTGCTCATTGAAAAAGACTAGCAACGAGAAACTCTGTCTCCAAATGTTCCAGTCAAGGACTTATCGTTCCATAAGTATTTTGAGGGAGTTGGAGATGGATCGAACACACATTGAGGAGACTGTAGAGTGATACCTTTGGCCAGGCTGCCCGAATGGGAAGCAACGAGTTAGGCATTGGTCTGAAGGTGACATGGATGAGGTTCTGTAAGAAGGAGATAAGAGCTTGTGGGCAGTCACGGAGAGAGCTAAAATGGACTTCAGAGAAGATGTTCTGTTGAAGCCTTATGTTACACTTCGAACCCAGTGTAATAATAATAATAATAAATGAATTTTTCGGTTGATGAAAGTCCGTGAAAAAGATGTATTTTCGAATCAGTTATAAAGTGAAGGCCAGATACACATTAGCTGGTTAATAATTCAAGGTGGTTGTGAATCAGGTTTTAGCTTCACTTCTAACCATTATCCATTATATTAACAATGCACACTTACCCCAGTTTCATATTAATTTTATGTTCATTGGTCAAATTCTCAATTTGCAAATTAGTCAGTAATTTACAAAGTACACAGTTTGAGGGGTGAATTTTTCACCACAGATTCCTTTGGAAACTAAATCATCCAGATGACAGTCTATGATCCTCGTATATCTGCAGGTAATGACGATTTATGCTTGTACAGCAGTGTATAAAAATTCAAACACGTCATATTTAATTGGTGGATGGTGATTAGCAGTGGAATCCATGATGGACATTTCACCCTATTTGTGACTCATCACTGGATGTACCTGCATTCCCCAGTGAGTGGTGGTGTTCCCACCAAGGCTCAAACTCAATGCCCACAGTTTCAAACCCCAAAGAGTTATCCACTAGACCATTTGGGTCATGAGAGCCACCTCCTGTACAACTGGTCATATCAATTGTCTAATTCGATTTTGGATTTTCCCGTCGATTGGTTAGACCGAAGTGCTCGGACTCGGGTTGACATGTCGGCTTTTTGTGAGGATGCTTCGACAATGTTTGGTAATGTAACTTGAAGTGGACTGGTGGGTGGCAACTAGCTGTGGAATCCAAGATAACACTTTGGCGTCAGAAATTATAGTTACTGAGTTCAAGCCTCGGTGAAAACACCACCACTCACTGGGGAATGCAGGTATATCCTAATTATGAGTCCCGAATAGGACGAAATGAGAATCCTGATGGATTCCATCGCTAGTCACTATCCATCAGTTAACTTCGAATTACATGCCCAGATATCATCAAAGCATCTGCACAAGAAGCCGATAAACATGTCAACCTGAGACTGAGCACTTTGGTCCAATCAATAGACAGGAAAATCTGAAATTGAATTAAACATCATATTTTTTTTTAGATTTACAGCTTGATTCCACACTGTATTTTTGGTACAAGTATGGAATTTTCAGCATGGATATCGGTAGCCCAAATTTCGCAGGCCAACCATAGATATCAGGTGTGCGCCGGCGTGAGCTCGAACCCCGGACCATGTGCATGGTCGGCGAGAGTCCTAACCACTGTGCCACCGACGAGTTCTGCATGAAGAGATAGGCGTCAGAAAAGAGCCTACGAACCTACTTTGTAATCAGTAGACCAGCGTCATATTATTCTTATTCTATAAAGTATCCTTTTCATAATTCTACTGTTTGTAATATTCGTTGCAGTATGCATAACGCCTAAAATTCTATTCCGTGTGAAAAACTATTGCCTGAAATAAAGCAATCACTAATATTGTTCACTTTGGAAAGAAAATACACGTATGCGTACATGGGAAATATGATTAAATGAGGTATATAAAGAAAGACGGTGAAGTGTTCCATTGTGAACTTGGTTAGTTTATATCCAAGCTACTTCAAAATAACTTCCATATTCACAGGCTTCGCTGGGAAGCCGGTGGATAGCAAAAAGGATAAATGCCATGTAATTTCAGTGACCTTACTGTTAATCGCTATTAAATATCTTTCTTAAGTATCGAAATATATTCTGCCACAAACTTACGATAGCCAGAGAACTCGGGAAGTATTGAGCACTTACTTCAACTTCACTCGAGGCGGCTTGTCAGTGCGCGACAATGACTACTTCAAGGACTGAACTCAAGATCTTCCAGTGAATTGGTGAGAGATTATCAAGTTGTTAACGTGTTTGGAAACTGTGTATTTGATTTCTGGTGTGGTACCTACTTCTGAAAAGTCACCAGCTAGAACAAAACAGTCAGGCAATAATGCTTAGTTCCCACTGATAACGTCATTTCTTGAGGAAGTCATATTTAAAATCAATTTGTCCCCCACAATGTCAAGGTTGAAAAATATGTGATAACTGAATGCAAAATTTATAAAAGAGGAGATGAAAGCGTGTAGGCACACATGGAGTCAGGTGAAAACGTTGACGGAGAACCGGACGCAATACAGACGTGAGCCTGAATCCCCTATGTTCTCCCTAGGACCTAAAGGAAACAGTAATATAATAATAATAATAAATACCTGATATCTATGGTCGGCCTGCGAATTTTGGGCTACCGATATCCACGCTGAAAATTCCACACTTGTACCAAAAATACGGTGTGGAGTCAAGCTGTAATCAAAAATAAAAATAATAAAAAACAACTAACAAATGGAATAGACTAGACGTACGTTCAAGAGTGACAAATAATTATAATAATGAAATAATGATGATGGTTTATTGTAAACCTAAAAGTACTACTGATGAACGATTGTCAAGTAATAGTGAATTTAGTGAAGTAGAATGAACAGGATTGTGTAAATATGCCAACAAGTTTGAGAAACATTACGTAAATCTAAGGTAAGAGTCATAATAAGGAAGGTCATAAAAACTCTGGGATGAACATTTGTCAATGAGAAAAAAAGAAAGAAGAAGAGAAATGAAAAAGACTGCGGCAAAAATTTAAAGTACGAATGTTTATGTGAACGAAATTAAACAAAGCGTTTGGACACACTTCTTCTCTGTATACAGAGACCAGGTCTTCCAGACATAGTCTATCTCCTCTAGACAGGTCACCAGGAACACGATAGATAAACGAGAACGTCTTCCGTGGTTTTAATGAATGTCCAATGTCTAGCAGGTGGGCTAAGACAGCAGTATATGCGTATTTGGTTTCCTTTTTACTCAATCATACAGGTAAAAGTTCATATGAGCGCATGGATAAAGCCATTTGATTACGGTCAATGTAACTAGCTCCACATGAGGAGTTGAATTCATAGACGCTCATTGATGAGACGATCATCAGTAATTTATCCTGGACTCACTGTGTATGAGTACTGCTTTAGTTGAGAAACTGAGCACGAGCTCATTAGCCAGAAATATTCTGTCTACTGATCTAATAAGTCTACATTTTACAAGGTCAGCTGCAATCTCACCTTTGGATAGGAATCATTTAGAGGATAATTAAGAATCAAGTTGGATGTATGATATCGTGTCAAGTTTTCCATTCAGGACATTAGTGTATCATCATTTTATCAGAAGACTAACGGTGTTCGTTGCCAAAGTGTCCCAAGTTTTCTTCAGAAATAACTACTCATTACTCCTTAATAATTCAATGCATCTTCTAAATCGTCTGAGTTTACTGCAAAATCTATTTTCAAAACGATACTCAATTTAATAGAATTCAAAAGGTTTTGTTTCCTCTAACTATATAGAGTAGAATGAAAACACATGTGGGATATATTCCTCCTAATCTGCAAACTGTTTTCTCTCTTTCTACTTTCGTTTTTCTCTTTTCCTTTCACGACTGTGAAGCAATCAAACTCTACCTTTTTTGAACGTTTTTCACAGTTTGAATGAAGCTGAAAATAAAAACTGCTTTAACCATCGTGATTTCATTCAGTATTCAGTTATAATTTATATATATAACAAAAAGTATTCCCTCGGTTTTTCTAAAAAAAATAGTTATCTACGGAATTTAGATACACAGCAGATATCACTCTCATTAATCATAACTTATCAGTAGCACTATCTATCTATCCAGCAGGTGTATACAACGCAGATATGTATATAAGATTTAGTTATATTTTATAGAAGGAAAACAACAGCAACAACCAAAATGATGCATTTTCCTTATTGTAGTTCTTATTTTTGTTTTCTTCAAATTTCCCGTAAAATGTATATCCAACTGAGTTCTACTAGTACTATATACTACTGTTGTTTGAAAAAAGTGGTTGGATTATAGTAGTATGTCAGAGATGCATGGAAAAAGATTACTGCAGTACATCTACCAGCTGGTTACAGCTATTGAAGTTCACAGATTTCGACATTTTTGAATAATCTATGCATATATACAAATTATTTTCGTGTTCTGATTAACAACATTCAAGTGTAACAGAAACAGTTATTGTTGTTATCATTAAATATGAAGATAAGAAAAATCATGGAAAATTTATATGCATTCGATTATAGAAATGATAAGATGAACAGCTTTCTTTCTATCAGGAGTTAGCAGATGGTCTTCCCCTAACGGCCTTAAACTAAATCCTTCCAAATGATAGACTTTTAATTTCAGTTTCCGATGTAAACGAAAGTTAAATGAAGCTGTTGGTTTCTATGACCCTTGTAAAATTGATGATAGAAATCAAGTCTGAAGTTAAGTATCTTGGATTAATTCTTTCTTCTGATCTATCCTGGTCTTCCATGTCTTAGCGATTTCTAAAAGAATATTTCGTCTGACTTTTACATTAAGAAGTTGAAGCATCAGGCATAACCCAACCACTCCTCATCTTACAGTTTGCCAACTCGTGTATTTTACCTATTCTTCTTTACTGTTCACCCTTATTCTTTACTGGATTGCTTAAAAGAGACTATCTCATACTTCGTAGAACTCTGAAGACTGAGTGTCAGTAAGACGAGTGGTATCCCATTGGGCCATATCGTTGACATTGTGAATGATAGGCACCTGATGTCATGTAACAAATTTGCTAAAGGAATTTTGTCAGACTGTGAGCACACAGCTCCAACCTTGTGTCTCCTCAAGTAAAACAAAAAGTCTTTTCAGAAGAATTTATGCAAGAATTTACGCCTCCTATTCAGCTTCCAATCGAAGACAGCTTTTGATGAAGGTGTGTAGTTTGTTTGAAGCGCGCTTCATGACGCGTAAAGTCTCTGATCTATAAAGTATCACTGACTTCACAGGCACAATGTGACCTACGATGATCATTCGTGACTTTTCATCAAGTTACTAAATCCATAGTAACACCATGGAGTTTTCTAACACACTAAACTTCACTGGGAAAACTCATTTCTGATCACTTCCGAATGCTTACTCGTACAATAGTACACAACCCTTATTCCCTTTATGTTGCTGGTTGATCAGTGTTTTTTGTTCTTTGTTCAAATAAAAGAACTTCTCGAATATTCTTCCAAATTTATGATAAATAACCACTTTCTTATTGTGTTATCCTGATACTGTGGAGGATAACTTAAATCTTTTGAGAAAAATGATCATAGAAAATAGATTTCCACCAAGTTTTATAGACAGGAATATACAGTCAAATCATATGAAATGTGACTTACTATCCGTACGCAAGAAAATGCTGTATATGAGCTTGGAATTCACAGATGACTTAGCTTACAATATCATGAAAAGAATGAATACACAGTCCCTGAAAAGAACATTCCCTCTGCATCTTTAAGAATATCTTTAACTAGCTGACGATAACTGTTCAATAACCTGAAGGACAAGATCCCACAGTCAACCAACTCGAAGTGCATTCATTAATTCACCTGCTCGTATATAGCTAGGTATATCGGCCAGTTGACTTGAGTTTTGTCCAAGACGTTACAAGAACACTATCGTGCATAGTTACGAAAAAATGGAAGTGGAGCAATAAGAAGCGTGATCACTGAACATCTGTTCGATAATGATCACCATATCTCCACAGCCTCCACCTTTAAAGTCATCCACAAGGCGAAAAGTAATTTGCCCAAATCACCACGTAACCAACTCATCTGTATTGCTGAAGCCATCTTTGCTATCGAAACAGAAAAGCCAGATCTCTGTATACAGAGAATGTTCATTCAACCCCTCCAACTTTCATGGTCTTAATCGCTGTATGCTAGATAATGGCCATCCCTAATCATATTTTGCCTCAACCAATTTCTTTTTCGTTCTGCCTACTCACTTTGTATGCTTTCCCCTTAATACTTCAATTGTTGGTACTATTATTATTCTCACTTTGTACTGTCCTCGGTATTATTTTACTCGTTCCACTTGTCATTCTAAGTCAATTCTGTTTCGCAAAGTTAAGTCCTATGTTATCACATTTCACACAATATTACGTAGCGTTTTTATTTTATTCGATTTGTCTACTAATCCTTTAATTGCACACCATTTTTCAAGTTCTATTCATCCTATGAATTATTCTATATATGAGATTAATTGTTTCACCACTCGTCGCTTGAAATTTTAACTATGATTATAAAAACAAATATTTTAATTGCATTTGATACTGTTGTTATTATTTTATGCATTCATATCTATGATTTGATTCCCTCACCGGATATAACTTCTTAAAGAAAACAATATATACGATTTTCAAGTGTTGGTTTTGTAGGGATTTGGTTTGATTGTATGGAGGATTTAATCATGAGCTGACATCAGTTAGAGAACCACTGGAAAACCTGAGAGTACTGGACAGCTGTTTCGTCCTAGTTTGGGACTCTTCAGCAGTACGCACCCACCGGGGTTCGAACCCAGGACCTTCTGGTTACAAGGCAAGCTCGCAGTTAACCTGGGGTTCTAGTGGGAAGCCGTGACCAGTAGGGTACAGCAGGTCGAAGAGGAGGCAGTAACTCATCGAAGAAGACATTGCAAAGTGGTCGCGCTATGTCGTGAATTGGCAGAAGTTAGAATTCAAGAACCATTGGATCGGGTCCCAGTGTCTCAATGGTCTACGAACTCGCTAGCCTTGTAGCCAGAAGGTCCTGGGTCCGAACCCCGGTGGGTGCGTACTGATGAGGAGTCCCAAACTAGGACAAAACAGCTGTCCAGTACTCCCAGCTGGTTTTCCAGTGGTTCTCTAACTGATTTCAGCTCATGATTAAATTCTCCATACAATATATACGATTGTACAGCTTGATAATAAATTTGTTTTTGAGAAGGGTCTCTTCGCTGAATCACAACCTGTTTTGATTTTCTATATATATCACAGTTCACCCACAGTTGTTTCCACAAAGTACGATTTTTATGCGAAACTTATGCTGAAGAGAATAAAAAGAATGTATACCTTCTTATTCTATCAATATTATGTATATATTCAAGGCTGTCGGCAGTTGAACAGAAGCCTCAGAATAAAATGTGTGCATTTCATTCGGCGAAGTTTTTTCATCCTACTTTGAAGAGAAAAATGGAGCTATTCTTTTTAGTAAAACTGCGAAGATGCAAAAGAAGAAAGTAATGAACTGATTTATAAGAAAATGTATAACGTTTCCAGATATAAATAAGCAAAATATGAGAAAGCACATGATGCTGAGCCAACCCAATTTTGAGACATATTTACTGAAATGACACTGACCATCACTCAGTCTCATTAAAGGTATCACCTCCACTTTTGATAATTTCAAATAAGAAGAGAAATCATTTAAAGACTTTTGAGATTTTCCGTAGTTGATTTTAATTTTTTTTTTAATTTTTGATTACAGCTTGATTTCACACCGTATTTTTGGTACAGGTATGGAATTTTTAGCATGTGATATCGGTAGGCCAAATTTTGCAGGCCGACCATAGATATCAGGTGTGCGTCGACAGGGTATCAAACTTCAGACCATGTGCATGATCGACGAGAGTCATAATCGCTGTGCCACCGATGCACACACTATGAGCCTTCACCCAGGGTCAGAGCATTCTTAATCACCCTGAACTCAGGCAAGGTATACTGTGTAACAGACTGGGGGAGCGAGGAAACAGGAATACGTTAGAACGATAAGAAGACTGTAGGAGATCTGGACTTCACAAATTGTTTATGTCTAATTTCATACAATTCCGAAGACTTAAAGGCGAAGAATAACAAATTAACAGTAGACGCAGAGAGTGAAGACAGGACTTCAAGTGGAAATGGAGAAGATAGAGGTGGTGAAGACAACCAATCAACAACAACAAATACCACTGTCAACGGAAGATTTTTGAAAGAGGTAGTGGCGATTGTAAGGATTTCAAAATCGGCCAGGATCAGAAAGCCAGGGCAGACGTTCATCATTCTGAAATCAGTTTGGAAATCTGCTGCGCTTAGCATTAAAAACAACAAGATTCGAGTATTCGCCACTGATGCTAAGTCAGTTCTTCTGTATGGTAGAGAAGCCTGATGTGTCATGGAAAGCATTTCGTAAAGGTCGCGGCGGACTTTCATCATCGGCTGACTTGGCTGGCTCCCTTACAGAGGACTAGCAACATGGAACTCTGTCAATAGTGGAACCACTTGAGAATCTATCGCTCAACAAAGATGTCGAATGAGATGGAGATTGAAAGGGATTCACGTTGAGAAGACCGTTGAATGGTAACACGTTCCAGACCACCGCTCGAGTGGGATCAACACTGAAAATGACCAGCTGGGCGTCGGTTTCAAAGGTGACATGGTGGAGGTCGTGTGAAAAGGACAGAAGTGCTCATAGACAATCTTGGAGCCATGAAAAGAGGACTTCCGAGGCCAAGACGAAACGGAAATGTGATATTGAAGCCCTGCGTTCTATTCGGAACCCAAGGAAATAATATGACGATTGCATGTCATTGTATTCAGTACGACTGCTGAGTTATTCTCTAAGTTAATCATGTTTCCACGTCTTTCTAAGTACAGCTACTATAACATAAAGAAGAAAGAATTCGATGCATCCACAGTGTTACCTTATAAGGAAGGAGCATCTGAAACTCTACGTTGGATTCTTAATAAGGCGTGTGTGTCTCTTGTGTGTAAGTAGGTTACGTCGATAAAACCAACCAAATATTTTTTCAAAATGTATTTTGTTTTATTTTTGTAACCAACATTCACAAATTTAACATGTGTTTTGCAATTTTTTGGAAAGTGCTGTATTCTTCATTATATTTTTTCCATGTGTTTCTTCTTTTTAATTTTATGACCTTGATTCAAGACGTCTGTATTGATTTTTAATATCAGTATTATTTGTATATTCTATTTATAGCCTTTTATTGTATCACTAGCAGTAATAGCAGTAGTAGTAGTAATTTAAGTAGTATAATTAACAGGTCGTAAATTGTGCGGAGGAAGACAACAGTACCAGTGAGAGACAGGTAGTAAAAATAAAAGCTCTTTAGCTCACACAAGAATAATAGTTACATGTTGGGAGTCAAGACAAATTGCCAATAGATCCATAGCAGCAGTGTAAGCAGACTTTAATTCTAAGAAAATTATCTTCTAGTTATATAAGACTTTTCGCTTAGTGAGATATTCTATACTTCTAATTTTTTTCTTTGATTATGATACATAGTCTTAGGAAAAAAGCTAAAAATCTTGGATATTGGAAATAAAACGAAAGAATTATGGGAAAAGCAAATATGTGCACGTAAAGTGTTTGAATTTTCCTGGTTCAGCCTATTTAGTGGACTTGATATCATTGTTTCAAGTTAATTTTGTATATGACTTTCACGAGCCGCAAATGTTCTCTACCTCTTTAAAAGATAAGCTTCGCCGTCTGGCCGCCTCCGTGTGCATCTACCAGTTCACCTGCTCTTGTGGAGCAAGGTACATTGACCGTAGTCAGAGGACGCTTTCCACACGGATACGAGAACATATTCCAGCTCCGTTTTATAAGGGAGAAATGAAGTGTGTGAGAAGCTCTATTCTGGACCACCTGATCGACTTCTGTCACTCGATCAACCGTGACCATGATTTTAAGATCATACATAGAATCCATGCTAACTTCCTGCGTTTTCTTTGTTACATACTTCTAAAGACAGCTGAGGCCTTGGCAATTCATGACTTTAAGCCAGACCTTTGTGTACAAAAGAAGTATGTACAATCTCTACTTCTGACTTGACCGTAGAGGGATAGACATTTATTTATTTAGTTTATTTAGTTATTCTATGTACTTTTCCCTTATTACTTCGTTTATTATTATTACTATTCTCACTCTAAATCTTTTCCACTTGACCCACTCGTCATTTTTAACTCAAAATTATTAATTTTTATATTTTTATAATATTGAATTCTATCTTATCAAATTTCACACCATTTTATGTAACATTTTATATTCGTCTACTATTCTTATAATTATATACCCCTTTCCAAAATCTATACACCTTATATATTATTCTTTTTTTTCCTTCACGTTCCCAGTGGAAAATGGGGCTTCAAGCTAGTGACTAGAAGTTTCTCTAGCAGTGTTTATTTTACAGGATGGGGTTTCTAGCCTCATGCCCAACCTTTCCTCTTTACCAGCATTATTTCTGACTTAACGAGTTTCGGGGGTGCGTCTGTGGCCGGGGATCGAACCCCGCACCATGTGCATGGTCGGCGAGCGTCCTAACTACTGTGCTACCGAAGCACGAATGTATTATTCTTAATATGACATTAATTATTTTGCCACTTGACATTTATTTTTTATTTCCCCATTGATTCATTGAATTGGACCGAAATCTTTGGTCTCCTAGTACGAAAGCTTAGACAATGTCTACTCTCTAACACGATGTTATTTAATAGATGGTGACCGGCAGTGGAATCCAGGAGGTTACAACTACTTAAGACTAATAAGTATGATAAATAAAACTACTCTTAGGAATATAATCAGATAAGGATTATTGAGATAGGTGAAGGGTAATAACGGGTAGTTTTTATACATACACGAGGGCAACTTTCAATATTTTGAATAACTATGGCCTCAGCATATCTGAGTATGTTTAACCGTTTTTATATCAATCTTGTGAGCCTAGAAAACAACTACTTATCATCAGCTATCGACGACCTCCATCTCTACAAGAGATACATCGATGATACTTTCATTATTTGTGATGAGAATTGTGTTCTGCAAAACCTACTTCAAATCTTCAATAACGCCTACCCAAACATTGACTTCACCTTGGAAGTTGAGTCGAATTCAATGTTTCATTTCCCCGACGTCCAACAAAGAAGGAATTCAGACTCCTCGCTAAGAAGGCCTATCTGCAGAAACCTACATAGAACGGGTAGTTTATTAACTTTCAAAGCTGTGTGCCTCTATGCAGAAAGAGAAACCTAATATTTTTTTATTTTATTTTCGATTACAGCTTCATTCTACACCGTATTTTTTGGTACAGGTATGGAATTTTTAGCATGTGATATCGGTAGCCCAAATTTTGCAGGCCAACCATAGATATCAGGTGTGCGTCGACAGGGTATTAAACTTCAGACCACGTGCATGGTCGGCGAGAATCCTAACCACTGTGCCACCGACGCACATACTCTCTTTCCTTGAGGATCCGAAAGGTGTGCAATGAAGAGTCAATCGATGAAGAATTACAAAATCTCCGAGGGATCTTGATATAAAGTGGTTCTCTAACCAGATTCATAAAAGAATAAAAATAAAACTTGTGCACTGTGGTAGAGTGTAATTCCACTATGGGTAAATTTTGTTTTGATGAAGTCTCACAGTGTTATACAATAATGTTTACTGATATCAGTAAACATTACTGTAAGAGAATCTGAAACCAAAGAAAACACCTGAAAAGATTCAAGTTTCCCCCTAAAAGATGCTGATATTAAACCTTGAATTTAAGTGATACCGAAGCAGATTTTCATCGTACACAGCTTTCGAAGTCTCTCAGTAAAACATACTTCGCTGCCAGCCTACAAATAACATTCTCCGGCAAGAAACTACTCACCCAACCCGTGAAAGACAAGTTGTCGCATTGTGTTACTTCAAAATGCATATACAAGTTCACTTGCATTTGTGGAGATGAGTTCATTGGCCGTACCATGCGTCCGTTTGTAAAACGTGCGTGGGAACACCAACCAGGGTAATTAGCAAAGGGAGAATGCAAAGGGGTTATACAGTTCGATAACAGAACATCTGGTGAATTCTGGACATTCAACTGCGTTTGAAAATCCTTAAAAGCCATATATAAGATCCGATCCAACCTACCAAAAGGATTGAAACCAAGACATTAGGAATAGCCGGAGCACTAACGATCCAAAAACTCAAGCTTATCATATCAATCAAGTGTTCTACTATAGGCAAGTTTGGTATTCTGCTACTTGCGTTTATTGAAGTTTCACAGTTCACTTATTTTTCAAGCCATTTTTTTCACGAAGTTTCACCAGCGAACCGCGATTACTCCTGCCTATGTGTGTGCAACTAAATAATTTTTAGTCGACTTCAAGCTTGAACCTGGAAGTTTCAATGACATTGTTATTATTTTATGGAGCAGGATCACTAACCTCACGCCCAATGTTCTCTTTTTACTCGGCTTACCACCGGCCAAGTGAAGTTAAGAAATACGTCGTCCAGTAATCGTACCTAAAACCACATTCGTGTGACCACAAACACACATGCTGAACTGGTGTATAGTATGGGATGTCACACGATCACCTGTGCAGTTTGGATGCTTGTATTAGAGCACATTTTTCGGCTTTTCGATAATTATAAGTGACGCTAAATTGTATTAGGTTTCGCAGATGACAGAATTTAAACTGTCTTAAAATTCAACTATTTGCTTCTTTGTTGAAATATGATTTGGTAAGGAATAGACTGTAGACTCTGAAACCTAATAACTTCTACAACAGTTCGAAAACTCTAGGGGATATACGTTTTTGACAAGTGTAATCCATTAGTATTCGTTCTCATAATCTACAGCATCAGCAGTACAAATACGTCGAATCCTTTTGAGTGAGCGCTTACCTGAACCTCTCTTACATATTAATGGACAGAAATCGTAAAATTTTCAATAATATCTTTTCCGTGTAGACTTCCTATAAATCTGTCGCTTATTGAGTCATCATAGGAATATAAGCTGGTTGGTAATTCTTCACCCACATGTAAGACTGCTATGATTTTGTATGGAGTTAAGTTTATCCAGTAGACGAGTAGCATCTTCGTGGTGATTGCATACCATAGCAATATCATAATATTTCCTATAAAAAGACCTCTTAGCGATCTAATTGCCAATCAGTTATTCAAATAAGGGATATTGACATCAACCAAAAATAGTTCCAATGGACTCACCACCGCAACGCCATCCACTTGTAGAAAGTGCTCACCTACAAAAGTGAAATGAAGGTTTTCATTACATAATAATAACAACAAATCCTTCAAAAATGTCTAAGGAGTAAAGAAACAAAACTGGAAGATATGTGATCACACTAGTAAACAAACAGTTAACACTGAGAGAGTATATTCCCTTATCTTTTATATTCATGCCTACAAGGCAGCTGACAAGCTTAAAAGTATCTTTCGAAGAGAACTCGAATGATTATTCACCGCATTTTGGATTTAAAATGTTACCTAAGTATTTCGACAACTTATGTGTAAAAAAAATCACACACTGCTAAAAATCAGATGCAATGGATTGACAGCTTTATCAATTTTGAGTAGTCCATAACGATGTGGCGGTAGAATGCTTGCCTACCACGCATGCGGTCAAGGTTCGATCTTGGGCTGATGCACTCTCTAACCTCGCTAAGCCAGTAATAAGGATAGTAAAGAGGGAAGGTTGGGCGTGAGGCCACCAACTCCATCTTGTAAAGATCAACACCAATGCTATTGAAACTTGAAGTATCCAGCTTGAAGCCTAATGTTCCACTGGGAACGTGGATGAATTTTAAAAAATAACGATTTAGAAGATTAGATCCCTCGAGTCTTGAAGATTTAAAAACTTAACAATGAACTCGATAATGGTGAGAAATATCAGCAGAAAAATCCAATTTAATTGAAGAATATTAATACAGTATTTAATTGGTGGATGGTGACTAGCAGTGAAATCTAGGATGCGCATTTTGTCGTACTTGGGACTCGTCAGCTGGATGTGCTTGCATTCTCCAGTGAGTGATGATGTCCCCACAGAGGCTCGAACCCAGTGCACATAGTTTTCAACGCCAAAGCGTCATCCACTAGACCACTTGACCCTCGGTGGGGACATCATCACTCACTGAAGAATACAAGCACATCCCGATGACGAGTCCCAAAAAGGACGAAATGCGCATCCTGATGGATTCCACTGCTAGTCATCATGAACCAGTTAACTTCTAATTACATGCACAGGCATTGTCGAAGCATCTGCTTAAGAAGCTGACATGTCAGTTTGAGACTGGGAACTTCGTCCAACCAATCGACGGGAAAATCTAAAATTCATTAATTTAATTCAGTATATTACAGAAATTCAGCTAATGAATGATAAGATTTAATGTTTACTTGAAAATACAGTTAATGTCCACTGTTACAAATTAATAATATAATCCAAGATGCTCCTGCAAATTCCAAAGAATAAAACATAGGGAATAGCGCAGCAAAAGGACAGAAGGAACCAGCGATAAGACAGAATTGCTATATTCCCATTTGAACGTCAAAGTTATATATATATATATATTTACGACAATGAAGTCGTTTTAAACAAAAGTTATGTATAATGGGCCCATTTGTAACATCTGACAAAAAGACTGTACGTATTTATTGTTCAGGAGTCAGTAATAATAATAATTTGCTTCTTTCCAGAAACAGTATTAGTGGTACAGTGTGGAATTTTCAGCACATATCTACAATATTGCATCTAATTTTATCAAACATTTAAAAGGAGTATCTCAAAAAAATAAATACAAAAAAACAACAACGAAACCAAAAAGAAACACAAAAATAACAAATAAAAATGCAAAAAAAATGCCAAGAAGTAGAAAATAAACAACAGTAATAAATAATATCTCAGCATTGGGTAGTGGAAGCTATGATATGTTTATGCGTGGTGAACAGTAAAACTATATCATATAAGAAGTTATGGAATGATATTAAGAACGTTTATCGCCAAGATGATCAGCTAGTTTGATTAAACTACACTAAACAATTATAAAATAAACATTTCAGGGTTTTTATTGTCAGCTCTAATGCAGTGTTTGTCGTGATAGTGTGAGTAATCCTGCGTAATACAAAATTTTAAGATAGTGATAATGGCGTTCACAACAAAGATTGTCAGTTAATATTGCCGAACAAAAAAAACAATCACAAAACTAATATTACATGATGGTTAATGACAGGACAATTTTATAATACTCATAGTGATAATATAGTTGGAACCAGTAGATACACAAAAGAAGGAATAGAATAAAGTACAAAAAAGTAATCCAATGTTAATAATTTAGGTAGCTAAGTATGTTTAAGAAGGTTGTTCACTATAGAATACATATAAGTGAGAAAAGAGCCAAAAATTATGTTATCAAAAACAAAGCAGGTCATAAGTTTCGCGCTTAACATTGTCTCTGTTACTTAGAACACGGGGCAAAAATGGTATCGTTGAGTTCCTGTATTTGGTTGTATGAGCATATATTATTTTGTACTGATTTCTGGTTCTACCTGATGAGATGCAAGGAGAGAGTTGGGAATAGAGGGGGTGTTAGGGGTCGGTAGTTTTATCAGGTGGATGGCATTTTATGATCTGAGTATTTTTGGATTTTGAATAAAACCTATGTTCAATCTACCCGAGTCCCGTATGTCTTTGTAAAAACAATTTAAATTGGCGGTCTTTTTACGCCTGAATTCGTTTGTATTTCGTGTAGAAACATGTGTTAATATTCATGATATCTAGTAGCTCCTTGGGTTTGTTCACTTTCATTTACCAACGTTCTTATCACTGAATTAATACACAGCATATAAAGCTTTAATTACCGTGCAATATAAAATGCAACACAGATGCGGCTTTCCATTCTTAAATGTGGTAATAAGAGTTCAGTGGTTTAGTGGTAAAAAAAAATCGCCACCCATGCCAGCGGTCTCGGGTTCAACTCCACCTGATACACATCTAAACCTCGCTTAGCCGATTATAAGCCTGGTAAAGAGGGAAGGCTGGAAGTGTTGCTAGAAACCGTATCCTGTAAAAAAGAAAAAAAACAATAGCACTACTGCCACTCAAACTTTAAAAAGCTTGAATGCCTTTGCTGCATTGGAATGCAAAGAAAAGAAAATAATGGATTACCCCCGCTGCAGCCCTTGATATGAAGCACAAAATATTGTTACGCATTTTGGTGGTTTGATATTGAGTGTCAGGAATAAATGATCAATGTGAATCTGTGAAGAGAGATAACTTACTTGGTAAAGATGACTAGCGAGAAGAGTATTCAGACCACATGTGACAATAATCACCTTTAGAGTTACAACACACTATTTCATTTTTATTTTTTGTCTAAATTTCAAGAGTTAGTTTCTAGTCACTTGATTAGTTTCAAGTTTGTCCAGGTTGAGAAACACTGGGAGACCAACAGTTAGTACTGGACAGCCGTTTAATCCTAGTTCAGGACCGATTCTTCATAAATGCTCACCTATCAGAGCTCAAACCTAGGACAGACAGGAGACAAGGCGAGTTCATAAGCCATTCGGCCTCTGGAACCCGATCCAATGGCAAGTCCATGAATTTTAACTTTGACAAATTTGTAATTTTAGCTTGACTAGCACTAGCTAATGTAATCAATTGTTATCGTTCCTCTCCACCAACATGGTGGACCCCACTAGTCACTGTATCTTACTACAGCTGCAGGTAATTCCATCCTGTAGCCAGATACTAGCAGACACTAGATTAATCTTCAAGAGTTAGCTTGCATGGATTTGATTTGTTTAAAGTTTGATCACAGGTTGTCTCATCCAAAGATAAAACTCAACCTTTGTCATTTGTTATCTTGACTTAGCTTTAGTCCCCTGTAGTTAAACGCTTACAAAGGCTTCGTATGCTTTTGAAAGTGGAAGACATGAAAAGGCTGGCTAGCTGCTTTGATCATAGGTGTCTGCGTTCTATCTCTCGTGTGAAATGGTATAATATGGTGAGCAATGTTG